>ML677031.1:8850778-9033278 GCA_007922155.1 Mesoclemmys tuberculata
ATAATATATACATAGATATACATTTCAGAGATTTTCTAGTACACCTAGAATACTAACCCCAAAATAAAAATGATTTATATATGCATATAAAAGTAAAATTATATGAGTTAGACTAAGCTCTCTAGCTCTTCACTTATTCATAAGTAGAATGAAGTATACAAACAATTTGTGATACTTATCTAAAACTTTTCCTTCTAATATGCTATATATCACTAGAGGGCACTGTGGTATTTAGGCCACTCTGACCTCTTTAAGCAATGTAACTATTGGAAAGGTCTTCAACTTCCGTGCAATGTCAGAAAGGTTAATAAGGATGTTGTAAAAGAAACTGCAACATTCAAATTTGAACAGCAACTCAAAATACATAACAGCCTAGAAAATAAAATCAGTTTTCTCATCAATTAAGTGTCAACATGTTTTCACAAAGAACAGATTTCATGGAACAACTGCACTTCAGCTGCCTTACTATAATTTATAATGGATTAACAGTTGGAAACACCTTTAGCCAGCAATTCTTTATATTTATGTTTGAAAAATCAAATTGGGTACACCATGTATTTAAACATAAACACATATATAGATTAGACTTTTCTGCTCTTTCTAACCATTAGATCAAAAGTTTCTGTTGTCCTAACTGTAGATGACTTCACCGCAGAACATTTTGACATGCAAATGATAGCAATTAATGTGTTTGAAACAATTTATGATTTCCGGCTTACTTCAACATGTATTAGCATATACCTGGTTTCTTTAACACACACTTTGTTTTTCCAAAACCACAAACATAGTTGCTGGAATTTCATGTGGAAGTGCTTAAGGGGTTGAAAGTTAACACCTTTGTGAGCTGAGCTGCCTCACAGTTGCTGCTAAACAAAAGGCTCTTTGTAGAAGCTTTCTTGAAATGTTTTCTTAACATGTTCCAAGTAGTTTTAGGCAGGCAACTAAAGTAAACAAGATGTTACCATGATAAAAACACTTGTGAAAACATTACAGAGTGCACTTAGTAGTTTCTTTCACATACACCCTCCTTAGTTTCATTAAAGTTAAAATCACATGAAGCAGGCAACAGGCATCTCTCCACCTATCCTCTCAAAAGGTGTGTGAATCCCATTTAAAATACAGATTCAAATCACAAATGTTATTCTGAGACTGTAAATACCCTAATTATGATAGAATTAAAAATACGAAGGGCTCCATCTTGCCCCACATGGTCTGGTCCTGCACTATGTGCTCTGGATGCCTGTGTATCTTGACATGTACACCACTGCCCATCCAGACAAAGATTTCCCAAAACTAGCAGCACTGTAAGAGAGAACTGATCCCTTTCCTGTACATAACAAGCTTTAAAAACACATGAGAATCGCAGAATCATAGAAGAGAATGAGATAAAGAATATTGATTTTAAGGTAATTTCATAGGTTACTGTTCTTTCATTTCAGATTACAACGTGGATAACAGATAAACATACAATACAAGGCATGTCTGCTCCCTAAAGCCTTCACCTTGGATTTGTGGAGTTAGGAATAAGGCCTTTGGATCGCAGCAGGGAAACTGGACTTGTTTATGTTTTTATATTATCTAAGTATTCTAGGCAATGCAGGGTGCAACCATTTCATTAGACTTAGCAGAAGCACCTGCTGATATCAATTAGCTCTAAGTGATACAGCCATCATATAATAATCAATGGCTGATAGATTAACACAAACAAACAACAAAAAACGAAAACTGCAACTTATTTGGAAAAGAAATAGGGAAAGAAATGCATACAATAGACTGTGCGTCTGCTGGTTGTGATAAGCATCCTCCTGTTGGCTGTGAGTGAAAGACAACTAGGATCGTTATTTGTACAGTATTTATCTTTGAAATCAAGGGCCCTGTGGTATACCTCACCTTGGGAACAAACACTACAGAATGATCACAGAGGAGTGTCAAATCTCTGGTTTTGATTTACCAACAGTTAAGATATTTCTTTCTCAGGAGGAAAAAAAAATGAACCATGATTTTAGACCTGTAAATCCTTTTTGTCCTTTAACTATAGCATCATTTTATTGACATACAGCACTTTCATTCTATGTATAACTTCTCTTTGCTTTCTATAACAGACCTTTACACTAGGATGAATCAAATTAAGTAATGCTCAATGGATACGTAGCCTGTATTTCACTTAGTGGGAGTTATATTTTTATCTTGACTTGACTATTAAAAGACGTGTGCCTTCGTGGATTATACAAACACAGTGGGTACAATTACAAATGTCTACTGTTATGAAAGCTTCTACCATTTTCAGCATTATTTTGTATCTATCTTTTCAATAAATAATAAACTTTAAAAATAACAATAAAATGTAAGGGCATCCACTCCACAATAGGGGCAAGAAATCTGGAGGGCTACAGTATCATTATATAAAGTGCTGCTTGCTTCCCAAGCAATGTCAATTTGTTGCCTGGGGATCTCCATTCTACGTACATTCTGGGTGAAGTATCACTCAGCACTGATATGATTTTGTAGCGAGATAATCCCTTGGATTGTAGAATTTGTGTACTGGGGAATTTAGGCACTCAACAGGTATAAGAAAACCACATGAACTATTTTTGTTGTAGTTGAGAGACAATTTAAGAGAGAAAAAGACACTTCAAAACTGGAAGTGAAAAAAGAATCTAAATATGGAGGTTCAGATGGGTTAAGGGGCATCCAGATGGAACCTTTTACCTGTAGGCTCTTGGCTCAAATTTAGCCAAGGTTATAAATTAAACTACCTGAAACTTTTACAATGTACTGGCTGTTCACAGATGTCTGTGCAAGGAGTTTGTGGTTTCAGTCCACCTCTCGGTGGGACACATGTACATATCACAAAATTATCACAACTGACACTAATAAGCAAACTTTCTTATAGTGTCAGCATAAAGCCCCATGACTAAATGCACCGACTGGACTACCTGTCATTCATAGAGGTTGCCACAGCATATGGGGATGTTGTGGAACTGATAAGTAGCCTATGCTGTCCCTATCCATGCAATATTAATTAGGCATGGCAGAATCCGGCCTGTATTCATACTGAGTAGTATCTTACTCCATAAGTAGTCTTACTAAAATTAATGGGGCCCAATCCAAGAGACGGCACTATTCAAGGTGGGTCAAATTGGCACAATCAGTCTCCATGTGAATAAATGGAGAATTCCAGTTTCCAAGACTGTCAAATCCAGAACCTTTCCTTTGCACTAAATTTAATGAAAATTAGAATTGTTTTAAAGAGCTAAATTTTATAGAAAGGCATATGAATATAAATGAACTGGCAAGTATGAGAGATTAGGAGGCATTTATTTCACTAAGTGAACAACGGGATGAACTGAAAGAAATGAGGCCACCCTTCATGGAAATCTATGACTAGCACCTTCTTATTTTGTAATCCTCTTATAATGAGACCCTTTTCATTACTGCACCACTCCTTACTTGTAATGTATGGTTTATCCTGGGCCTGGTTCCTGCTTCCACGGAAGTCAAATGGGGGTTTTGCCAGTGACTTCAATGGGCCAGGATTGGCTCATTGTATTTTGGAAGCAACATTTTTAATCCAGGCCTTAACATACCATCTTTTAAAAAAAAACAAAACAAATTTTAAAAAAAATTCTTCAGAATTGTTCCAAGAAAGAACAGACATATCTAAGAATATTTCCTAAAGATTTTGGGAAAAATTCTGCTCAGTTGCTCCCGTGTCTATCTCAAGCTATTGTATGGATTTCTATGGATTTATTCCACTTGGATGGCATTTTAAATATGACAGTAGAATTTGGCCTTTTGTGCATTCAATCCATAAACGTTGCTGGAGCATTTGGTCTGTGTTGGATGCAACAACAACATAGCCATAGCAAATCTAGGAGATGCTAGTGCACATCAAAAATCAGGAGGAGCCCAAATGTACCAACAGTTTAATTAATTGTGCCTAGTGATCTATTGAGTTATTAACACATTTATGCTTCAGCTGTGAGAGAGGAAGCTGATACTTGCAGAAGAGCTATGTGAGAGCTAATACTGTCTTCCTTCCCTTCCCTGTGTTGGGATCCATGCATTACCACACACTAGCCAATAACGTACTGTTTATGCAACGTGTAAAACTGTATACTTTGGCAGTGAGCGAAGGTCTGCAGAAAACTGCAGGGGCCCAATAAATATAATTACAGTTTGTTTTTAGTAGTGTCAACTTTGTTCATTAGTTACTTATTTGACATAAATTAATTTCATATGATGTCTTGCAATTCTCTTTCATCAATTAAGAAGTTAATATAAGACTAAATACCAAAATTAAGTGAAAGAAAGTTTAAATTAAGGTTGCATTGTGTAAAATTTCAGCTTTTTAAAAATAGAGTATTTAAATAGAAAAAAAAAAACCATGTTAACGTAGACTGTAGAAACTCAAACAGTGCATTTTATAGCAGCACACTATACAGGAGACCATTTTACTCTATTTGAGTTATAGATTTCCTTTTTCCCAGGGGGATAATTTACCATCCCCTATTAAAATGTACATTAGGAATGATCCAAAGCCCACTGAAATCAATGGGAGTTTTCTATTGACTTCAATGGACTTTGGATCAGGCCCTTGGTCAGGGAGCGACAGCATAAAACAATTACAGGCATGCTCAGTATAAAATGTAAGGGCCAAAAAATAATCTTACTTTAGAAATGACTGGAAGTCTTCACAAACTGCTTCACAGCCTGGCCATTTGCATACACCATGTCCATAGAGCGGATGGCTATGTGAGTGCTCCTCATGGGATAAACTGAAAGAAAGAAACAAAAAGAAAGAAGCAGCATTGTAACGGAAGGCTCTGAATAAATTCATGTTGGCAAAGATGCTGACAGCAAAACACACTGGTAGAACATAGTAATAAATAAATAATCTAAAAACATACCATTACATTTCACAGAACCCTACTTACCCAGCCCTTGATTTTTAAAAACAAAATTAAATATCATTTGCAGAATGATTATATGTGCCATCCAAGATCTCTTTTGTATATACCTCCTACATTTCATTCATTAACTAAAAGCTTTGTAAATAACTTAAATGAACATGGACGGGGAAAACCATCTGACAGACTTGCTTAATACTCTACTTGATATTTTGATGAGAAATTTATTAATATTCCACATTTACAGTTCCACTGCATCAGGATGAAAAGCTATTCCTGTACAGCAGTGTAGTTTCTTAAAATACAATATACCCAGGACTCAAAACATTCCACATGATTATATAGAGGAAAAAACCCTGGAGTTTGCAGCTCTAATTTTAACACCATATTGTCCGGCTAGCTTTTTTCCCCCTCCATAGTATGTTGCCTTTTTTGCACTAGTACAGGCTTTTTACACTCCAATAAAGTGAATCATGAATGTTTTCAAATGTGAAATTCATCAGAAAAAAGGAAACACACAATCAAAGAATTCTGCCATACCAGAGTGTTGCAGACGGCAATTACCCTGTCTAAGTGCTTACCAACAACTAAAACTAAGGTTGAAGAAAAAAATTCTTATGAACACTAAGGGGTTAATCCTCCAGTGGGATTCCAATCAATACGTAATGATTTGACTGCACTGATCCAAGTCATGAGATGCTTTGATCCAGGCCATGTGGTGCTCAGGGAAATGTATCTGTTGCACTAACTGATGAACCATACTCTAAAATATCTTCTTTATTCAACTTCTGCATGGAAACTTCTTAAGTAAAGGAAATATTTTCGCAACAATTTCCATAACCTTAGATGGCTTTAAACATAAAAGATCAAAATAATATTGAGGGCTCTATTTTATACTCTCACACACATCCATTTTTCATAGCAAATCTTTTTGCTACAGTGTGCCTCTGTCATATTATGAACTTCAAACACACAAAGGATATGACTGCATACCAGCACCTAGGTGTGGTTTTATGACTTTTTTTTATCCTGGATTACAGGTATTATTATAGCTAAACACCTACATGTTGCCATCTTATGTCTATGCACATGTGGAAATATCATTTGCTCTTGTTCTGCAACATTATCTCACAAGGTATTACAAGAATTATTACAGTTACATTCTTTCTTATTCATCCGATAGGAGAACCCTAAGGGAACACACTCCCTGTTGTCTCAAAGCATAAGACACATCACAATGTTCCTCCAAACCTCTCAGTTTCCATTACATTTCATCTTAGGCCCAATGGAAATCTCCCGACAACTGATGGACACAACACTTTCTGAAAGTAAAAGGTGTGCAACTGGTTGGAAAAAATATTACAAAAATGTGCATAAATGTTAGCTTCCATTTTTCCATCAACATTTTGTTTTTGAAGTTTTACAAGCAGTTGTAAAACAGCATCCTAATTCTCCTACAAAACATGGGAAGCACAGAGGGTTACAAAAGCCTTGTCTATATGGGAATATTTTTCAGTTTATCTTAAATCAGTTTTTAAAACAAACTAGGAGGGAGAAACTATAGCAGATGAGTTGTTAAAAGAAGGAACCAATCCACTCTCTTCAAGGAAGTTAGAAAAACGTTATACCACATGTGTATCCTCAATTAAAAAACAGAGAGCATGGATGAGGGAACACAGTCAAGTCAAGCCAGATACGGTGCAGAGTCAAATGTACTCTTTGAGGTTGCATAAGGAGAAGGGGAATTTAAAGAATACTGAAATGTTTAGTAACATCACTTTTTATTTTGAAAGGACAATAAAGATATATTTAAAAATAGGAATAAAACACTGCAAACCTCAGGAGAAAACGAGAGAAAAATCTACACAGATTTCTTGTCTTGATTTTTATTTTATTAAGAGGTTAGTTTGATGCTGACAGGCTAAACTACAGAATCCAGCTAAAAGGCTAGACTTTACAGTTAAGAACTCAGAACCAAACCCAAAACAAATAAACTGGTATATCACAAGCCTGGTCTACACTTAAAAGGTTTTGCTGGCACAATCATGTTGTCTAGCTGTGTGCAAAAATAGCTAAGCAGTAGATGGAGTTATTATATTTGCATAATATCCTTTTGCTTGTATAGCTTATTTTGTTTGGGGAACTCCTATAAATTATTCCGCAAAAGAAATATAAACTGTATCTCCCCCACAAACGTTTGTTGGTACAGCTTATACTGGCAAACTCCTTCTAGTGTAGACAAAGTCTCAGACTATTTACTCAACTGCACTAATGCTAGATATATTTTAGGACTGAAATCTTACTAGGAGCATTTGCAATCAATACTACATGTAGATCCAGCTGTTCTTAAAATTAACAGTTTTTTTATGTGGTTCGTTGTGTTTTTTATCAACTAATTTTGCAGAACAAGGATAAATGGCAGAAAACTAAACTTTAATGTTAACATCTCATTTCGATCAATGAAGAAATTCATTGCCTTACTAGCGGTATGGTTGAAGAGTGTTTGTCAGACTCAACAAAACTTTAGCATGTCAATTTACATAGTGAATGTTACACGCATAACCAAATTGACTAGAAAACTGCAATGTGACAAGTAACAAGACAAAATAAATTTTCAAAGTGTTCTGCAGGGTTTCCAGCATTGTAAATCCCATTACTAATGCCAATGGGAGTCATACAGCTTAAACACCTAAATGGGTTTTTTACAATTAACCTCTTAGATTCTCATGGCTACAGCCAAGTGTATGGGAAAATCCCAAGATCCTTATATACATTGTTTTAAATTGGGGGGCAAATCTCTTTTCTTTCCACGGATCTTCTACATGACAGGGAGGGCACTACGGTACTCTGCCCAAAAATATTCAAAATATGTGACTGAAGATGTCTAAGTGAATGCAGTGTTTAAACTACATCTATGTGAATTCCTTACATTGACTAGGAATGGGAACAGGGAAAGTCACTCATAGTTTAACTTTATATGGTATATCTAAAGCACGCAAGTAAGGAAACGTCCACGACCATTCAGCAATGAACAGAAATGCTCAATTTTTTTGGAAGTAGCTATTATTTTTAGCGAAGATTAAGAATTCAAGCACTTCTGGTAGTAACTTTTTTTAATTTACTTTTTCCGTCACTGCTTTGTTCCTGGACCGTTTGTGGGTCTTTGGTGGTACACTCTGGGGACTTTCAGATATCCAGATAAGACTTCTATTATTCAATCTGGTCCATTCCACTTCTATTGATATTATTAAATATTGCCTATTTGCGCAACGAAACAAAAGACTTGAAAAGGATTACTCCATAAAAAGACAGAAGAGCAGAACAAGTTTACGTACTGCTGTGGTATAATGAAGAAAAGAAAAGAAGAAAATGAAAAATGAATGAAGAACTATATTTTCCTTGAACTGTTCCAAGTTCTAGACTTGTTGAAGAAAATATATGTTAGGAAAGTGAAGATCAGAATGCGTTATACTGAGGAAGAGAAATATGGGCCTAATATATTAAAGAAATTGTTCAAGAAAATTTGTTTGTGTATAAATGAGACTTCTACAATACTGCCAAATACAGAGACCATGGATTCATGCAGCTTGTAGAAGACAAGAGAGATGGCAGGAAGAACAAGTAATTGTTTGCTCCAGACCTTCCCCACTGATTTCTAATGACAACCAAAGAATATGTGTGTTTTTCTCTCACACACACACACAATGTCGCAGAGAACGTGCCATGAATATGTTATGTGCAACACATTTTTGGAGGTAAACCATATAGTATTGCATGATTTACAAAACAGCAGAGGTATGCACGGCATGAGATCAAGACAGCTCTCTGAACCAGTTGATTTTTGTATGCCTGTGGATTTGGATTGCACCTTCTTATTTGTAAGTTACCTGTTTGTGAATCACTTAACAGAATGCATTCAGAATAATGGAGTGGTGTGATAAGATTAGATGCAGGCACAAGTAATACAACACTTCAGCCAAGCAAACTTTGTTGTGTAGTTCTGTTTATTAATGACACATATTATGGAGTAACAAAATACAAATGATAAATCAGAAAATCTTTAACAAGCGTCCATTTAACTTTGATTTTTGATGCTTTCAATGTCCAATCTCTATGCAGACTCCCCGTTACTGCTCAGCCAGGTGGAGTAAGGAGGACAAGGGATAGTCTGGCTCTCTTATCTCCAACCCTGTCTTCAGCATTCACCTTCCAGATGCTCTCACAACCCACGTCTTCTTCAAACAGAGTGCTGCGTTTCGCTCCCTCCTCTGGCTTCAGAAGTAAGTTCAATAGGCACACTCTACTTCCAACAATTAGTATGTTAAATAAACCTGTAAATAAACAGAAACCATTCAATTACTGCAGCCAGCTTAGTTTTTTACGTTTTGGAGAAGAAATTTCTGCACGTGGCTACTCCAATGCTGGTATCTGAGATCCTCATGGTAAACAGAATCACATTTTGCCCCTGGAGAAACCACAGATAGCAAGGCCCAAACAGAGAGAGGAAATGACAATACACCAGAGATACACAGTACCACTATTTTAGTGAAACTTTGCTTCTCAGGTGTATTGTGCTGACTGAAATCCTGGCAAGAATAGCTACAGCAACCATGATATTCAGCTGCAAAAAGCAGACGCTTAACCTCTGTCCAATTCACTTGTTTTCCTTCCATGTTCTAGGTCTCAGAGCACCACGCACAGTGGAAGATTTAGTCTTTTAAATCTCCATTCTTTGATCATTTTGGACATTCATAGCATGCGACTGTCAAAGACCAAAATTACATGATCCAGTTTTATTTCTAATGGTCAAGCTAGAATCAGAAAGCTAAGGTATGTTCTTAACAGCTTGCGCATCACCATCTTTAATAAAAATTCAATATGCCAAATAATGTCCACAGTTACATCTGTGCAATAACATTGTCTTGCTTCTGAAACCCTTTGATTTCTCGAATTGCAAATGTGCAACTCTGGGCATAATTTGGCTTTGCAGTCAGAATTTAGTAATTCTCACACTGGTACAAAAAAGCCCAGACTCCTTTTCTTTACAGGCTCTGCAATATACATGGGAGTAAAAAAATAAAAGCTTCATCATGAAAGTAACTAGATATGACTCTGAAACGGCACAGAGTATGTTGTGTAAGAAAGTGCTGTTTTTAGTCATTTTTCAGATTAGAATGGGCTAAAAGGAGTCTTTTTTCAATCAACACATTATTTTTAGAAAGAAACTTAATAATGCTCTTCATGCTGGGTTTTGCCAACTGGTAAAATGGGGAAGGGGACATTGAAACAGCTCTTCAGAGGTAAACATTATAATTAACAGTAGGACGTTTAACAACCACTTGCAACATTACATCAATTTATTAATAAATTAGACCATACTTACCAACTAGCCCTGTGGCATTGGGCACCAGGATTTCTAATGCTGGCTGAGTGTTGACACGGGAGTAATTTGTGGATCCAGTACACCGAGCAAGCCCAAACCTTAGTAATAACATTCCAGACATCACAGTGTACCATACCGGAGGGTTCACAGTGTTGAAATGCTTCATATTCCATTACACCTCCTCGACACCGACGAGGGACGACAATCATTGCCGGAATATTGGGGGAAACAGATGGTGATGTAAGAAGATGTCCTTGGTTCCCTGTTACTGTTTTGAAGAATATTCTTGTGTTTTAATGGAATTGAGAGAATAACTGAGGATTACATAACATGAAGGATCCATGCAATATTTCCTGGTACTCTCTCGGAAAGATTGCAGTGCCTGAAGAAAATAGGGGGCGGGTGAATTGGGGGGAGGAGAGTTTGGAGTTTTTTCCCCCAAGGCCAGCAGGAAAGGACTTCAACTTTGCCAGTTGCCTATGGAGTAGATTTCTCGGTACAACAGGGTTCTTCTACTCAGATGGAAGTGCTGAAAACGTGACTCGCTCATTCCAAATTCTTCCTTTTGTCAATTCCTGGTTTTTTGTTTTACTGTTATTTTATTTTGTCTCAGACAAATAGAGAAATCAAGGTATTTGACAAACAGACACAATAATGATTATTTTTAACCTATACAGCATTGATTATCTAACTTTCAGTCTGTACTGCTGTGATACTGACAGCATATCAGGCAATGGAGTATCCACACACTCTTTAGCGTGTGCATCTGTGGGAATCCTAGAGTGAATAAGATGGAGTTTCTATAGAACAATAATACCGTCATATGTCTATCATTCTTGTTTTCTTGCAGTGCGTTCTTTGCCTCTTTTGCACCTTGTAGCCCTCATCATCTCAATTTTCCATCTGATTTTAAAAATTGTGTTTAATTAAAGGATTTTGCATTCCCTCATGGTATCATACCCATATATAGCACTTTCAAATGTCAGATATATACTTTTAAAAATATATGGATATTATTTTTAATATCACAAGAACATAAGAATGGACATATTAGGTGAGACCAAAGATCCATCTAGCCCAGTATCCTGTCTTGCAATAGTGACCAATGCCAGATGCTTCAGATGGAATGAATAGAACAGGTTAATTATCGAATGATTCATCCACTCCCAGCTTCTGGTAGTTAGAAGCTTAGGGCACCCAGAGCATGAGGTTGCATCCCTGACCATTGGTTAATAGCCACTGATCTACTTTTTTTTAACCCTTTTATACTTTCAGTGTTCACAACATCCCTTGACAAGAAGTTCCACAAGTTGACTGTACAGTGAAAAAGTACTTCCTTTTGCTTGTTTTAAACCTGCTGCCTAATAATTTAATTGGATGACCCCTGGTTCTTATGTTACATGAAGAGGTAAATAACACTTCCTTATTAACTTTCTCCACACCTTTCATGATTTTATAGACCTCTATCATACCCCCTAGTCATTTCTCTTCCAAGCTGAAAAGTCCCAGTCTTTTTAATCTCTCCTCAAACGGAAGCAGTTCCATCCCCCTTATCATTTTCATTGCCCTCTTCTGTATCTTTCCCAATTTCAATATATCTATTTTGAGATGGGGTGACCAGAACTGCATGCTATATGCAAGGTGTAGACATACCCTGGATTTATATAGTGGCATTACGATATTTTCTGTCTTCTTATCTATCCTTTTCCTAATGGTTCCTAACATTCTGTGATTTTTTTCTTTCTTTTCTTTTCTTTTCTTTCTTTTTTTTTTTTTTTTTTTGACTGCCATTGCACATTAAGTGGATGTTTTCAGAGAACTATCCACAATGACGCCAACATCTCTTTCTTGAGTGTTAACAGCTAATTTAGAACCCATCATTTTTTATGTATAGTTGGGATTATATTTTCCAATGTGCATTTCTTTGCATTTATTAACACTGAATTTCATTTGCCATTTTCTTGCCCCATCATCCAGTTTTGTGAGATCCCTTTATAAATCTTCACAGACTGCTTTGAACTTAACTATCTTGAGTAATTTTGTATCATCTGCCATCTCACTGTTTACCTCTTTTCCAGATCATTTATGAATATGTTGAACTGCACTGGTTGCAGTACAGATCCCTGGGAGACACCACTATTTCTCTCTCTCCAGTCTGACAACTGACCAATTATTCTTACCCTTTGTTTCCGGTCTTTTAACCATTTACTGATCCATGACAGGACCTTCCCTCTTATCCCATTATTGCTTACTTTGCCTAAGAGCCTTTGATGAGGGATATTATTAAAGGCTTTCTTTAAAGTTCAAAGTACACTATATCCACTGGAGCACCCTTGTCCACACGTTTGTTGACCCCCTCGAAGAATTCTAGTAGATTGGTGAGGCACGATTTCTCTTTATAAATTCCAAATTTATTCTTCCCCAACAAATCATGTACATCTATGTATCTGGAAATTCTGTTCTTCACTACAGAGTCAACCAATTTACTTGGTACTGAATTTAGGCTTACTGGCTTGCAATTACCAGTATTGCCGCTGGAGCATTTTTAAAAAAGGGGTGTTACATTAGCTATCCTCCAGTCTTCTGGTGCAGAAGCTGACTTAAGTGACAGATTACATACCACAGCAAGTACGTCTGCAATTTTATATTTGAGTTCCTTCAGAACCCTCAGGTGAATGCCATCTGGACCTGGTGATTTATTTCTGTTTAATTTATCAATTTGTTCCAAAACTTCCTCGAAGGATACCTTAGTCTAGGACAGTTCCTCAGACTCATCACCTAAAAAGAAAGGCTCCCTCACATCCTCTGCAGTGAAGACTGATACAAAGAATTCATTTAACTTCTCCGCAATGGCCTTGTCTTCCTTCAGTGCTTCTTTAGTGACTCAATCATTCAGTGGCCACACTGATAATTTGGCAAGTTTCTTGCTTCTGATGTACTTATATTTTTTTCTCTTAGTGTTTGTTTCTTATGCTATTTGCTCTTCAAATTCTTTTTTGGCTTGCCTAATTATACTTTTACACTTGACTTGCCAGAGTTTATGTTTCTTTCTATTTTCCTCAGATTTGACTTCCAATTTTTAAAGAATGCCTTCTTGCCATTAACCGCTTCTTTTACTCCGTTATTTAGCCATCATGGCACTTTTTTGACCTTCTCACTATGTTTTTAATTTGGGATATACATTTAATTTCAGCCTCTATTATGGTTTTTTTTTTAAAGTTTCCATGCAACTTACAGCCATTTCACTCTTGTGACTGTACCTTTTAATTTCTGTTTAACTAGCTCATTTTTGGGTAGTTTCCCTGTCTGAAATTAAATGCTATTGTGGTGGCTTCTTTAGTATTTTTCCTCCCACAAGAATGTTAAATTTAATTACATTTGGTCCCTATTACTGAACAGTTCAGCTATAATCACCTCTTAGACCAGATCCTGTCCTCTCCTATGACTAAATCAAGAATGCCTCTCCCCTTGTGGGTTCCAGGACTAGCTGCTCTAAGAAGCAATCATTAATGGTGTCTAGAAACTTTATCTCAGCATCCCTTCCTGAGGTGTCATGTACCCAGTTCATTCGGGGATAGTTAAAATCTCCCATTATTATTGAGTTTTCTATTTTTATAGTCTTTCTAATCTCCCTGAGCATGTCACAATAACCATCACCACAGCATATCACCATTCTGGTCAGGTGGTCCCTAATATATTCCCACTGCTATATTCTTACTGTTCAAGCACAGAATTTTTATCCACTAAGATTCTATGGTACAGTTTGTTTAAATTAATATTTTACTATATTTGAATCTAGGCTTTCTTTCACATATAGAGCCACTCCCCAACCAGCACAACCTACTCTTTCATTCCTATATATTTTGAACTTCTATATTACTGTGTCCCATTATTATCATTGTTCCACCAAGTTTATGTGATGCCTATTATATCAATATAATCTTTTAATACCAGGCACTCAAGTTCACCCATCCTAGTAGTTAGATTTCTAGCATCTGTATGCAAGTACTTATAAAATTTGTCACTTTTTAGTTGTCTGTCATTATGTGATGTAATTGAATGGGATTCTCTTTCATTTGACAGTTTCTCTTCAGTTCCTACCTGTACTCGATCAACTTCTAACCTTTCCTCTTTACTAGGATATAGAGAATCCACATTAATAGAGCCTTCCCCTACATGAATTATTTGGCCTCAAAATGCAGAGGATAACATTAATTAACTAGGAGTCTCAAATAGGGACATTAATCATTTGTGAGAAATTCAGTACTCCTTTGGAATTCATAGATTATAAAACTAGAAGGTACCAATATGATCATCTAGTCTGATCTCCTGCAAAACATAGGACTTGAATTGCGGATCATCGATTAAAAGTTTGACACTCTACTAACTGACTTATCCAGGCTCAAAACACATTTGAGCCAGGGATAGTTTGAAACTATTTATACTTATCTTAAAGTTTGTCAGCATAAAGAACGGAAAGAGAATAAAGCACCATAGTATCAATATGTAAAAATACTATTTCATCTCTCACGGGAATTGTGATATTGATCTAGTGGTAATGGCATTAGGGATAGGAAAACACTGATTGTAAAACTCATCATTATTTATAAACCCAAATATATACTGAAGATATCTCACAGAATACATAGAAGATATGATACCTGCCTCACAAAGCTTCCAGACTAATGATAGAAAAGATGCGATGACTTAGGACCACAACAGGGAAGAGGCAAACAAGCATAAAGAACAATATTGATCACACAGTTACTCAGGATTCTTTATTTTCCCAATCTACTGAGGCTCCATCACATTTCATAGATGGCCAACTTGTTCTGGTCTTAATCACTCGGTTACAGAATGATACGATGTGTGATGCAAGATGTCCAATTTTCAGTCCCAAACTGAGGAGATGTAGGGCCACTGGGAACTGACATTAACCTTATTGTGACTGGCTGGCCAATTCTGTAGATACTCAAAAGGCACAAAAGAAAAACGAATGGTAATAAAGTCAGAAAGTCTGTGTTTGGCTACAAATAAGTGAAAGGACAAGAAATGTGAAGTGAAAACCAGATAGTCAGAGGACCATGTTCTACTTAATAAAGAAGAAAAATGGCAACCTTAAATATCAATTATACTGATCTAGTATTGACTACAAATAGCTTTAAGGAGTATTAATGAACAAGTGTGCCCTTTTGAAAACACAGCAATTTTTCCATTCCGAAAACCTCAACCATTTTACCTATAGTTGTTTGGAAAGGGAAAAAACACCCTCTAAAATACCCCCAAAGGCATTAGCCCATATTAAGACCCAGGACCAATGGAAATTTATGTTTCATATCAAACTCACTGGATGAAACAGGAATGGTAAATTACATTTGAAATGACTACAACAACTTCAGACAAACTGGGTTAAAAACTAGTTCATAGGCTGAAACCCTGTCTGATGTTTTTTACCTTTGCACACACATACACAAGCACATATATTCATGCAGATGACTAAATATAGACCATTCCCTAGATATTGCAACATGCAGTCAGTAATCCACTGAAAAACTCCAACTGGCACTTTATTGATCAGCAGCAGAGTTTGCAGTCTGGCCAACCTTGGGACCATTTGCTAGGCAGCTGCTTCAAGGAAGTTACTTCACCAAGTGTAGCTAGATTAAGAGAGAAACGGGGACTGACTACCCATCTTTGTCCCACTTGGAGGACCCACTGCAGGAAAGAGAATCAGTAGTGTCACTTGGCAGAGACCCTGTGACGAGGTGAAAGTAGGTAGAGGTCTCTGACACCTTCCTTCTCTAATAGATTACAGGTGCCAGACTAGATTGTCATAATGCTCCCTTCTGAACCTAAAAATCTATTAATCTCTGATATAACATCTTTGGTTAACAACCAAAATTAAGAAGCTCAAATACCCTAAATGCACTGTGCACTTTTTCCAATATGAATATTACCCTTACTTTTGACATCTCACCAGAACTGCTAAGGAACCTTGTACAGCCACTAGTTGAGCGTCCCACTTTCTTTGGAGGACTCTAATGCATCTTTCTAGACTACCTGGGAGAAGTGCTCATCACAAAAATAGTTTTGATTTCGTTTCTTCTTTCAGGTGCAAGTGCCAGTATCCATTTGATTTTACTACAAACAAGTTTGCCTACTAGTTAAAACTGTTTTTATTTCAATTTGGTGGCTGAATATCATTGTGAAGAGCACATCAGAAACACCTAGACAAATATGAATTGAAATGCTGGATTTTAAATTCTATCTTTGCTAACTAATGAGAACAATTTCTCTCTCTCCTCTTTGTAACTTCACTTCATATCCTTGCAAACCATAATCACATCCTCACACAGCCTCTATTTTTCCAGTGTGTAGATCTTTAATTCCCTTTAATCTGTCTTCATAGCCCATTCCCGCCAAACCCTTTATCATCCTTAGCTGTATTTGCTCCAGTTTCTCTTTATCCTTTCTGCAGGATAGTGCCTAGTTGCTTGCCTTATACTGATTGTGGTTTAAATAGTGCTTTATAATGTGTAATGGGGAAGGACAGTCTTAAATGCGACAAACATGTTTGTAAAGCCAAAGACTGCATTTACCTTTTTAACTATGGGCTGCACTGAACGCCTTACTTTAATTTCTCATCCTTTGTAACGCCTAGCTCATTTCCCACATAACCAATGCTTAGTAGCTGATGTGTCATTTGGAACATGTATTTTGGATTTTTATTACCTATCCAGACAACTTTCCACTTATCTTTGTTAAATTTCATTTTATTTCTCTCTGCACAGTCCTTATTCAGATGATGTGGGATAGATTCAGTATCTTAGGGTCACATTTTTCTCTAATTAAGTTAACACTTTGACTATTTTCTTCTGACTGATCTTTAATACAGCAATTCCTGTTGTTCTTGCTTACAGAATTGATGCCGGGGACAGAGAAGAGGAAAGACCTCTGGACTTACTTAAGCACATGCCTAACTCTGAGCATATGTGTAGTCCCGTTGACTTGTGCTTCAATACCTTATGCAGAAGATCATATGTACCAGGACGTTTTCAACAGTGGCATTAAATGTAAGAACACAATCTGAGGACAGGAAAGTCTTCTGCCCATATGCTGTCTGGTCTTATGGTCAATAGATATAACTAAAATGGATTATTTCACTTCAATATTTTACCACTATGATCCCACAGGCACAACATAAACAGCACAGAAGTTCATTTTGTATGCCTCCTCCCACTAAATAATCTTTTTTTAAATTTACATGCCATCTTGTAAATATACCCCAAAACGTGGGGGAAATGTATTATAAGAAAACAATTACATCACATTCAATTATTTCTGCTGCATGCTTTCCCCTAGGGAACATTATAAAAAGCACTAAAATTCACAGGACACAAGTCTATCTATTTCCTCAGGGATGCTTGCTGAATCATACAGGTAGTGTAAATATCATATGCTGCTGCAGGTGCTAAGCTTTCTATTTGTTTTTGTTTACTAAAAGGCATAACAAATAGTCACACTAAAGCAGAACAACATTTGGCATGAAAATCATGGTGATCAGAGCAGCCATACATTTTTGCTTTCTTGTTAATAATTTAAAGCTTTTTGAAAGATGCACATTTTCCATGCACTCCATCGGGGAATCCCTTTTGCCACTCTCTGTCCAGGCTATGATTGTGTGCCGGCTCCCATCCAAGGAGGGGTTCATCACAGAATACTGGGGATACGTCTACAGTGGAAAGCAAAATCCACGGCACCGAGTTTCAGAACCCCGGTCAACTGATTTGGGCTCACAGGGCTTGGGTTGAGGGGCTAAAGATAGCAGCGTAGATGCTCCTGCTTTGGCTGGAGCCTGGGCTCTAAGACCCTCCCCGCCGACACTGAGCTTCAGAACCTGTGTGGCACCTCTACGCTGCTATTTTTAGCCTCACAGCCTGAACCCCATGAACCTGAGACAGCTGACTGGGGCTCTGAGACGTGGTGCCTCGGGTTTCTCCTTGTTAGACACGCTCAGCTTCTGGCTGCAAACATACGCTCTTCTGAAAAAGTCTACTCAACTGACTTCACAAGCAGAGCGTGGGGAAGAAAACCAGTAGCACCACACAACAGAAAAAAGGGACGAAGAAAAGGACTATGCTTGTGTATACAGGACACAGACTTGTGTATACAGGACATAAGCTGCTCTGCCACTTCTGAGTTAATTCACAGCCTAAACAACTGAGAAAATGTTTCTCCTAAGAACGATTTCCTGTAAACTCAGCACTGGTCTGCTGCAAACAGAACAGCTACACCTGCAGAGTTAACCATGTGCTACTAAGAATAACCAAAAATGAAATGAGCAAGATTGTTCTGGAATCTGCTCTGAGCTGAATGGTTTTTTTTTTATTAATGTTATAACTTGGATCCTACAATAAAACAAACTGCAGAACCTAGGTTGCTGAGAGTTAAAACCTACTTTTCACACTACATTGACCACAGCACCCACAGGCACAGCTACAATGTCTTTCTATGAATGGGACAGATTGCCATATGGATGCAGACACTGAACAAGCTGTACAACTCTTGGCGACAAGTGCCTAGGGGACTGTCCTATATTAGCACCACCTGTGCTGTGGAAATTGCGCTCTGGATATGAAATGGCATTTAAGGACCCATCAGGATGTTATTTTTGAGTACATACAAAAAGGAAAATTACAGTTAAAAGAATTCTCTGGCTAGCATATCTGTTGCTCAATTCTTGAAATAGTTTCCCAAAGGAATAGTTATCTTCTTTATTCACATAGCCTGAAATGACAAGCTGCAACACGTATTAACAATTTCCCTTTGTGTGCTTACAACATTGTTTTAATGAGCAGAATATACTTTATAATATACATATGCCTCTACTGATTACATAGAAGAAAGTAATAAAAATGCACACACACCTTAGAAGCACCTGCCATATAAAATAAAACTCATTTGTATTACACAAATAAGCAGCTGCTTACATGTAAAATCCAAACAGCATATGATAGGTTGGGTTTTTTCCACATGACAATATGAAGGAAAGTATAGGCACAAACCCCATTTACAAATTACAGGATTTTAGTGCACATCTCCTCACTGCTTTGAAAATATAACCCTATTTGCCTTAAAATATAATAATAATAAAAAAAGGCACTCAAGATAAGTACAAGCTTTTGGGGGATGGGATGGAAGGAGGAAGAGATCTGTGCCACCGCACAATTTCATGTCAATCCTGAACAAGAAGAAATTTCTCCTTTTCCAATCCTTAAGAAAAAAGAAGGCCAAGAAAAAGCAAAGCAAAATAAACTGAATTAAAGAAAAACAGCTGTAAAATAAGCATTACAACCTGGAGAAAATGATGTCATTTTATTGAAAAACTGATTTTTCCATTAAAACATGGATGAAGTTTACACAGCTTAATGTTGGTGCGTTACTCTAAATGACACTCAGTATCTTAGTAGTAAGACATAATATGGGATAGATAACAGGTGTCATACGCAATGCTTGAGTTTTATTGAACAGCAGAGTAAATAGCCATATCAAAATCACCTAACTTATTCCCCATCTTTAATACATTTTTAAGGGTGTTTCTTTTTCCTTCCCAAACTGTTTGTGTGATTGAAAATAATACAGTTCTTCATCCCCCTGTCTGGTTCTTTCAAATAGTTGGCACCTCTGAAAAATGATTCTCTTGCACATAAGAGGAAAAAAAAGAAAACATGAATCCCATATTTTAGAAAACAAAAACAAAAACAGATCACTTTTTAAGACCAATTCATAAATATCTTTCATCAAAAGAGAAGACAGTTGGACACAAAGTATTGAGACAGGAATATGTTACTAAAATTCTAGCTGCCACAATTAAATAAAGTGCACATATGTACACAATTAGCAGAAAACCCTCAGCTATTTATTTGGTATGTAAAAAAACCCATTAAACTGCATTAAACAGACATGTAATTATCTGAGCTGCAAAAAAAGGGAGGAGATATGCAAAGTACTCAGATATCAAACAATGATCAGTTGGCCAGATGGAGGTATAAAACAATACATATGCTAAAATTTGGAAAAGTTCTGTTTTGTGTCTGCCAAGGCTCGCCAATCTATTTAAAGTACTTTTTTGATACACTAGCTTAGTGTTGGAAGTTGTATAACTAATCATTATTACATACGACCAGAAACCAATGAACCATTCAAGTTCAGAAGTTTTCTGATGTCAGGTCAGATTCCTGAGGACTGTAAAGTGGCAAACATAACATTCTTATTCAAAAGAGGGCTACATGATATAGTAGCAATTACAGACTGGTTAGGTTAACATCACTCTTGGAGGGAAATACTAGGAACACTTTTGTAGGATTTTGTGAGCGAATACCCTGAAAAGCATAATTTGATTAAAGACCTCAAGCACGGACTGATGAAGAAAGGGTCTTGCTAGAGGCCCTCAAAGATATGACTGCCATGGTAGAAGATACACACAGGAAACGTAGTGGACGTTATATATTCTGATTTAAAAAACTGATTGTGAAAATGAGCAACTATGGATTTGGGTCATGGAAGAGGGAATTTTAAAAAAGCTGGTTGGGCAGAAAACTGACTCAGAACAGGAAAGTAAATGGCAATAAATGGTACCTTCTTTAGCTGTAATGAGGTTGCCAGTTGTACACCATACTGGGAAGTTGTGAGCTCTAATATCTATGCAGAATTTAAGTGAGACTAATAAATGCAAGAACACAGGAAACAGATCCTCAGCTTGTGTAAAGTGTCATGGTTCCACAGGCATCAATGGGGCTCTGACAATTTAAACCTGGTGCAGATCTGCCCCACAAAGTTTAGTCAGCCCACTACTGCTAGACACCATGAGGAATGAGACAGCTGGATGTAGAAGGATTTTGATCGTTTCAGTAGAAGTTTCATATAGGTTTTAAAAGTACAAGAAGTCTGGGGTCAAAATAGAGACTTTGGATCAAATTCAACTCTGGAGTAATTGAGTGCAACTGCATTAATGTCAGTGGACTGCACATGCTCATAAACCAGGAGGAAGCTGGCCCAATACAGTAAGGTTCAGATTCTTGTACACGTACTCGCCTTGATTTGTACTCACCTACTCTTTGAACGGTTCCATTGAAACCCTGGAATAAGGCACGTCTCAAGGTGAATAAGGCTGGTAGAATCTAGCCCTAAATGGCACAAGAATGCAGCACTATGACCAAAGTCTAGATGCTCCCATAAATGTGTGGAAGAAGAACTCTACCCACCACCTCTTGTGGGCCAGTACTACCTCTATTGTGAAAAAGGAGAGGGGCTGGCAATGATTTTTAGAGTAAGCCAAGCTCCCTGGGTACCATGGCGATGTCCATGGTAACCTCATATACATATATAAAGCCAAATGCAAGATCCACTGATGTCTATGATCCCCCATCACCCCATTCTTATTGTGGAGGAGGAGGGATGGTATGCAGGAGAGAAGGGCAACTTCTTGCTGTCTTTGGCTACCCTTCCCTATGTTGCACCAGAACTCCTTTATGCAGTACGTTAGAGACATGGAGACTTAAAACGCTCACTACACTGCTCTCTACATTTAGGAGGGGAATGTATCAAGTTTGCCTGTTCCCTAATTCCTCCCTTCCTTGCCGACTGTGCTGACCTTGGCCAGGCCAAGCTGCAATTGGAAGAGCTGAGGGCCTGGTGGGGAGGACGATGAAACCTTCTCCTCCCAACCCCATTATTGTAGATTCTCCATAACTTGATCCACGTGCAATGGAGGGGATCACATGCACTTCTGTTGTGCAGAATGCAGAAAAAGGCAGTAAAAGCTGGCATACAGACTATCTTTAAGCCTTCATTTAAGACAGAATGTAAGATGAAATGCAAGTGAAATTCTGATTTTATAAATACCAGTTTGGCAGAAAGGCGGAAGAGGTCAAGTTTTTTTCTTAGGAAGAAATAAATCTGAGGTAACCTAATAGAAGTATGCTAATGATAAAGAGGCATGAGTGCATACTGATGAAGGTTTCAAAACCCAACCACTCAGAACTACTAAGGAAAGGGGACATGGAGGAGCAGACTCTCCATTGCCTTGCATCATTGGCACCAGCACAGAATGAGTGCCAATGATTACACAAGAAGCAAGGCAACGGAGAATCAGACCCTGGGAATAGAGACAATAGGCTGAATTACTTCATGCTGACTATTAATAATGGGTCTCATTCTTTAGTCCTTAATCAAGCTGAACCGCTATTCACTCAGTTAAGGACCATGGAATTTGGCCCAATGATTGGTTGGCATGTAAGGTAATAACATTAAAACACTATATATTAAGCTTAGGAAGCAGATCAATGATCTGCAATGCCACTACCCTCCCCTCCTTTAGATCCTTCTTCGAGACTAATTCCTTTTGCAATGCATGCAAGAAAATAGCCACTTAAGTCATCTACTTATTTATTCCGTTTATTTATCCTATGAGTTAACTGCCTATTTATGTGGAGGGAAGGGAATCAAATATGGCTTCTGAGGGCTTTAGAAAGGCTTACTACTGGGTGAATGATCTTTTCCGGTGTCTAGTAATACCATATCGTAATTCACACATATAATTGCACCCCTCAAACTTCTATTTTAATGAAGTATTATATATGTATGTATATGAACACGTGCACCTGTCATCATTATCTTGTTGCTGAAGTAAACAAAGAGCTGCAGATTTAGAACTGAGACTCTTCAAAACACAGGAACAAAAATCAAACTAACCCAGATTCTCTCCTATAGCAAAGCTGCTTTTTGCTGCTCTGCTGGCACAAAACAACCTTAAAGCCTACAGACCCGAACCAAGAAGGATCACCCCTGCAACAGGAGGATCCTCTGGTGACACAGAAGTGATGTAGCATGTGTGACCAGTATTTCTCTACACCCCGAAAATTCCAGCTGCCATACCAGCCTCTTAGGAGCACTGGCAATAGGCGTAAGTTAGAGCAGCCTAAGGATCGCTCTAGCTTCTGTGGGTATACTAGATGAGAATATTTGGGGGTCTCTATGCTATAAATTACATAATAATAATACCATCTAGCTTTTCTGTTGCACTTTTCATTGATCTCAAAGTGTTTTACAAAGGAGGTCAGGATCATTATCTATTGTAAATCTCTGGTCAATTTCAGCTCACGTTAAATGAGTCATGCTTTCAGATATATTTTGGCTTAAAATAATTATGGACAACTGTTTCCAAAAATGTTGCAGCTATGACAAGGCCTGTCAACCTTTAAAGTAAGAAGTCACATACATAAAACACTTTAGTAAATACATTTTGCTGTTGTGTTAACAAAATGTGCAAGTTTCCCCAAAATTAACATGCAGTAGAACAATATGAAGGAAAAAAAGGTATTAGTCTTAATGCTTCTACGTGCAGAAGACGTTCTTAACGGGCTTTATTTATTTATTTACTTCCTGTGAAAAGAGTGCTTGTTATTGTAGAAACCCAAATGCTGATAAGATGATGAGAGGTTTGCATGCAAGTTGATGGTCTCACTTTTGCTTATCCTTAGTGAATACAAGTATCTATAACTAAATATTTCCCTTAGGGTACTGATGACTGAGGTATGTTTATTGCATTGAGTGAATTTATATATATATATATATATATATATATATATATATATATATATAATCAGCACAATAAACATTATTAAATTGTCTGAGTAAAATCAAAGCATGAAACACACAGGCAGTGCTGAATTCTAATGATGCTGAATACCCACGATTGCATGGGGAAAGGATCTTAACAAGACTTGATTTGAGCTTTGGCATCCGCCTCACAAATCACACAAAATGGTCTCCCTTTAATAGTGCTGAATATTGATAAATGTCTCTGCACGGCACAACAGGGAAGTTGGTCTCTATTGGCAATCTTTACCAAAGTGTGTTTTTTCCTTCTCAACACTCAAGGGTTTACCCTGAATGATTTAATTATAATTTTCCTTGTCTAAGACAAATTAAAGAGGAGAGTAGGAGTGTCATGCCAAAGCACATTATTTATCTCCTTAACAGATTGCTGGGCACCAAACCCCTGAGCTGCTGCTCTTGTTACTTACGGAACTGGGTGCAATGTGGGACAAAAGCATAGATGTAATATACATTTAAAGACAAAATGAATGAAAGCATTTACCCCTTATTTCTAGCTGGAATTATATCATTTAATTAAAAAAAAAAAAGGTTTCTGTCAAAGTAATACGCACAGGGCATTAAAAACAAAACAAAACCAATCCTCTCAACCAACCTCTCTTTTTTCTCTGACCTATTTTACAAACTGGGAATACCCTCTGCTTCAGAATGCATTTGGCTCCCACATTAGTCTAATGAAACTGTGCATGCACATCCAAGGGAAGATTCTGACCATGGGTGGGTGTGTTTGCTTCTGTCTAGCTGTAGAGAAGAACTGTCACCCAGTTCTGGTGACTTCATCCACAAATGTAACTAGTTGCCACCACTGCCACGACCACCACAAATCTGAGCCCAGATCCACCACTCTGATATGTGCAGGGAGACCCTTACTCACTTGTGTATCCAGTTGCATGACTTGGGCCTTAGCGTTGTGGCATCTGAGCATGGTAAAATAAAACAAAACGGTTTATTCCACCCAGTATTTTAAAGTATCTATCCATTGCTCAAATGCACCTTCATCCAGAACACACAGAGCATGACACTGATCTCCAAATAGCCCTACACAGATACCTCTAGCTTCACTGACATCGTCCGGCTCTACAGCATGGTTAGCAACATCGGAATCAAGTCCAGCGGATCGATAACCCTACAAAATACGGAACGAATTGCCCCAGTAACTCGTGCCAGGGAGGAGGAGGATGGGAATGACGTAATTATAGCGACTCCCGCATAACCATCCTTGCAAAGCCAACTCCCCGTCCAAAAGCACAAGGGCGGGGGAAGAACAGCTTTACAGCGCAACCCACAAACTAACGTTACCCGCATGTGATTATTTATTGCTGCTGGGTGATTGTTAGCGTGTGGCTGTAAAGGATTAATTGTTAGGGTGTTTGGAGCTTTTTCTGTGTGTTTTTTATTGTTTAAATCTAAATAACAAACTCCCGGCTGGGTCAGACCAAAGCTGACAAGTTCCAGTGGTCTTTTCCTGAAGACGCCCTGCCACCAGCCCCACTCTTTTTAAACAGGTGCATCTCCCCGGATAATCAATGCACAGATATCACACAAGGCATGAGGAGGCGGCCAGCAGGGTAGCCCAAACCATCCGAGACGCTGGATCAATACGAAGCGACAGACCCTGGAGCACCTGTACAATGCTTACCCCACGCAAAACACTGTTTAGTAAGTGGGCCGTTGTGTTTTGCACTAAAGTCCTGCTCCAGATGGTCTCAAGGTATAGTCCCATTGTAGTGCATGTTACCACAGCTTCGTCTGGAGGTGGCAAATGCACAAATAACTGGTGCTTAGCCCACACGGGAAATGAAAATTTACATGCTTGTCTGTTGCTACTGATACAGGGGGGAAAAAAGGCTTCAGTGGCAACCTGAGGCCCCAGGAAGCCCCCGGGATCCAGCCAGCCCAACCAACAGATCTGTGTAACAAATGGTGCTTGCACTCCTTCATTCACGATGCTGATTTCACCTTGGCCAACTCTTCCAGTGGCTTTCTCCAACCTGCTCACATGAGCTCCACTTTCCCTGGATTGACCCACAGCTACTTCACCTTTCCTCTCAGCCTCAACCAAATTCACACACCTGGCTGTTCTGCTGAACTAGCTGGGTCAGACATCATAAAAGGTACAGCCTCCCATCCTTGAGTCCAGCCAAGCAATGCCCGATACAGGCCCAAGATAGAGAAGGGGAAAAGGAGATGTAGGTGCTGGCCCTGTTTCCACCCATGCCGTATGTGTATGGGAGTCTCTCATGCTGGAGGAATCCACAGTTGCGCAATTACTTGCAGCTCTGCTGCTCTTTTGTGCCACAGCAGCAGTGCAAATGTGCAGTCGTATGGTGCCAGGATTTAGCCCACAGAGCTAAAATTCATCTGTCAATTTTAGGATTTTGTACTAGCGCCCATCACGGTAGTATCTCAACAGCTACTGAAGCCACTGCAATCCATCTTCTCACTAACCCTCCTAAAGGTCATACTGAACAAAAAGGGTGCCAAGTTGCAACCTGCTGTACTTTCCAAAAGACAATCCTCTGGACGGAAAAGCAACTGCCTCAATCAATCCATAGGATAGCGTGTTGCTAAGAAAGGAACTTTCTGTACTGCCAAGTTCATGTAGAGCCTTCAGTAGAATCATAGAATCATAGACTATTAGATTTGGAAGGGACCTCAGGAGGTATTTAGTCCAGCCCCCTGCCCAAAGGAGGACTATCCTCAGCTAAATCATCCTGGCGAGGGTTTTGTCAAGCCTCAGCTTAAAAACCTCTAAAGATGGAGATGCCAGCACCTCCCTAGGTAACCCATTCCAATGCTTCACCACCCTCCTAGTGAAAAACCTTTTCCTAATGTCCACCTAGACCTCCTCCACTGCAACTTGAGACCATTGCTCCTTGTTCTGTCATCTGCCACCACTGAAAACAGCCTAGCTCCATCCTCCCTGGAACCCCCTCTCAGGTAGTTAAAGGCTGTTATCAAAACCCCCTCATTCTTCTCTTCTGCAGACTAAACAGGCCTAGTTCTTTCAGCCTCTCCTCATAAGTCTTGTGCTCCAGCCCCCTAATCATTTTTGTTGTCCTCCACTGGACTCTCTCCAACTTGTCCACATCCTTTTTGTAGTGGGGGGCCCAAAAGTGGACACAATACTCCAAATGCGACCTCACCAATGCCAAATAGAGGGGAATAATCACTTCCCGCGATCTGCTGGCAATGCTCTTACTAATGCAGCCCCATATGCCATTAGCCTTCTTGGCAACCAGGGCACACTGCTGACTCATATCCAGCTTCTTGTCCACTGTAATGCCCAGATCCTTTTCTGCAGAACTGCTGCCTGGCCCGTCGGTCCCCAGTCTGTAACTGTGCATGGGATTCTTCCATCCTAAGTGGAGGACTCTGCACTTGTCCTTGTTGAACCTCATCAGATTTCTTTTGGCCCAATCGTCCAATTTGTTTAGGTCCTTCTGTATCCTATCCCTTCCTTCCTGGGTATCTACCACTCCCCCTAGCTTAGTGTCATCCGCAAACTTGCTGAGGGTGCAATCTACCCCCTCTTCCAGATCACTAATGAAGATGTTGAACAAAACTGGACCCAGGACCGACCCCTGGGGCACTCCACTTGTGACTGGTTGCCAGCTAGACATGGAGCCATTGATCACTACTCGTTGAGCCCTTTGCTCTAGCCAATTCTCTATCCATTTTGTAGTGCATTCATGCAACCCATACTTTTTTAACTTGCTGATAAGAATACTGTGGGAGACCGTATCAAAAGCTTTGCTAAAGTCAAGACAGTCTACTATTGAGAAGTGTTAGGTCTAGACTAAGGTTCAGAACTGCCATTGGTACACTTCCTGACATATCAGGCCATATCCTGACACCTCTGCCTATCTGTGCAAAATCTGCACTGATGTAAATACGAGATTTGAATGAACACTGAGTGCAGGACCAGGTCCATAATCTTATTTTCCAAACTTAACTTTTCAATCAGTTATTAGATGAGAACCGAAACATTAAGCCTACGTTCCTTCTGCTATTATTTTGTATGTTTCTTCCCTCTGTTTCCTTTTAAATATACATCTCAACCCATAAAAAGGGTACTCTTTTCATATAGCTCTTTTACCACCTTGAATACACGAACAGCAGAAAAATACCCTTTAGAGAGGAAGTGAGTGCAATACATCTAAACAAGAAGAGTTTTGTGTGTCATATGAAATCTAGGCAGGCACCACAATGCCTGATGAGATTGCTACAAAAACGTTAAGTACATCAGTAGGCATTCTTCTGTGTATAGTCTCCTGCTCTACTCATGGATAAAGATGTAATTCAATCACTGAAGCAATGGATAGCATAAACCTTCTGTATCTCAAACAGAGAAAGGCAAAGCAAAGTCCATAGCCCTTTGATTTTAAATCCTAGCCATGTTTGTATTTTTATATTTGTATAATATGATGATGAAGGGAATTTGATAAGCAAGTAAGTATTGTAACAAACTAACAACATACTATGTATTATAAATTAAACTGAGCTTTTTTCAAAGGTCTCTCTCTAACCTATTATATCTTGAATCATACAGAGGTATACCATTGGCTTTCTAATGGATTGTGTGGAATTTCACTAAGAAAACATACATATTACCTTGTTTGTGGAGAGGAATTGCCTTCAGACCAACATTAGAAAATACAGCATATAAACAAAATATTTTCCAGCTCTGCTTTACAATAGTATGTAAAGCAAGTTCCTATTTCAAAATGGATTCATACCTCTCTACTGTGTTCCAAACTTAAAAGTCAGGGATAGAGCTATTGCTTCCTTGATAAACAGCCATTAGCATTAACGGAAGTTACATATAACCTATTGAGCGCGAGGAGACCCAGGCCTTGTGTGATCTTTAATTGTGTTAGAAACTTGAGAAATATTTAAAAATAGGTGTACAAATATGACCAGAAAATCAAACTCATTTTGTTCAGCTGTACAAGAAGCAAAGATATAATCTAATCATTTAATGAAACACTATTAAGTTAGTTTTTTAGTACCCCATCCAATCCTTCATGGAAACTATATCTTGATGGTATGTGTTATAACCAATACATTGGTTTCATATCTATATATGAATGAAGACTCTCATTGACTCCGAGTCCTTCCTATGCAAGTAACATAAAATTATTGCTACTGTATATAACAATATCTCAACAGTAATTTTCTGAAGGGTGTGTTCTTCTTTACATTATATCTATACAAAACAGCTTGTTTTTCTTAATGTTAGAAAGATAAAAGATGTGTTTATGTAGTTTTCTTATCCATATACTTTCAATCACTGGAATATTAACTCAAGGGCTTGAAAAAAATCACTCACCTACTTCCCAGTGAGTGAAAGGGTGAAGGAAGAACAAAACTATCCATTTCTGTGGAATATAGCTTTCAGCAAAAACTAAATTTAAGTTTATGTTTAAGTTAGGCTAGCAAAAGAGAACCTTCCATATGCAGGCTAATGTAAACTAATGTACCGTCTTCCTTAGTCTGCAGACCCAGTTCCAGTCCCTCTGCTGCTGTTTCCAATTAGCAGCAAAGAGTAAAACAAGACTTTGGTCAGTTTCAGTGTTGCTGTTCAGAATCTCTGTGGACAGTAGTGAAAGTGAAAGGAACTGTGTCAATCGCACTCTGCTGCTTGGGAAAGCTATGTAGAAAACCGGATGCTCCTTGGGGGAAGCATAGAGTAGCAGAGTTATCCCATCTACAGCAGTTGGAGGCTGATAAGAGGGATGAAGACAACAGTAGGGAGATGAGGTCTCCTTCCAGCAGCTAAAAGGAGGTGAAAGTTGATATAAAAGACAGAGCAGGCTCCCTGGTTGGAATCCCAAGACACCTGTCCATCCTGTCATTGGGGATAGAGATTGCACTTCTCATCAGAGAAAGTCATAGGCCCTCACGAAGGGGACACATCTTTCATATCAGTCTCTGGCTAGTAAGTGTCTGGTATCATTTTTCAAGCCCAGATAAACTCTGTTTTACAGAGTATGAATCTTGGTTTGATGTGTGTGCGCGCACGCATGCGGTTCAGACGAAACCTTAAGATTGAACTCTTACAGGAGCTTTCCAAATAAGAACTGCCAATTATTTATAATATATTTCACTGTAATCAGTAATTAAAAATACGACGTTAGAAATACCTTGCTGAAGTGATGCAGAAATATCAGGAGGGGAAAAAGCTCAATAAAATAGCCTACACATCAAGTGGAACCTGTACTAAAGAGCATCTTCAACAGACAACCCCTGAATTAAACCACCATTTTAAAAGTACTACCCGGGCAAGTACAAATTTGTTCAAACTTTTAAAAACCAACCCTGTGCCAGTAATCTGAATTTACAGGTACTTTAAAAGACATATTGCACTTCTTATCTACCTGGAGAACTCAAGTCTGCTCTGTTTTTTGGGTTGGAAGTGTATAGAAGATATGCAGTCATATTACATAGTGTAAGATAAGGAACTACAATATGGTAACAAGGTGGATGATTTATGATGAAATGGGTACTACTGACCAACTAATTCTCCCTCATCCTTGGTTTACATCCCTAGGGCACATCAACAGTAACTTTAAGGCCATGTTGGAAAAGTAAAAACAATTGTAATCTTCACAGATCGTATTCAATACAGTTTTAAAAAACTAATCATGCACACATTCGTGTAACATTTATCCAATTAACAAGCCATAAAGACCTAAACAAAAGGGCCAAATTCTGCTTTATCATAAATCTTCTGTAACCCCACTGCAATCAATGGGAGGAGAAAGGAAGGGCAAAATGTGGACCACATTGTGTGGTCATCATTGTAAATAACCTCACCTTAGAGTCACCAACATCACAATAAGCAGTTACTGATTTACGGGTAGATGTATGTAAATTCTACCAGCACCTACCTCTCCCTTTTAGGAGTGTGGACTGATAGCTGTCCGTTAGTTGAGGCGTGTGGGTTTATTATTAAGGAAGTCTTAGAAGGTGCTGAAGAGGAGACACATGTGGTGGACAGGTCCAAACTGCTGTGGTTGTTGCTTGCTGTTTCCTCTGCTGTATGAGAGCTTGTCACTTCTTTCCAGAGCTGCTGCAGTTCTGTTGGAATCATGCCTGAAACAAACAAATTGGATAATTAAATCAATTAACAGCTAATTCGGCCGTCTTAAAACAGTAATTAAATCAAAGAGTCAGTAAACAAAGCCTAGTGTTAGTTTTCTGTGGTTTTTTTTTTTTTTTTTTGGTTAACTAAAGGCTAATACAGAAGTAACACTTCATGTTTCCTGCTAAATTGATCAGTGCCCAACATGTAGTTCCTATTAAAACAAGATTTCTGGGTGGGGGGGAGGGGAATGTGACGTTAATTAGTATTTCTATGATTTTTGTACCAGAGGGCCCAATCCTAGAGTCCCTTTGGAGGCAGAGCTCCAAATGAGTTTTGCCTGTGAGATGACTGGAAGAAAGTGGGGCCAGACTATATTCTGCAGCCATCTGAAGAAATGTTATTGCATTTTTTTAAAAATTGAATACATTCTAACCTCTTTTTAGAACCAAGGAAGGTCTTCAAATAAAATCATTCAACTGTGTTATTATGACAACATAAACCACAATATGACTAATTTTGTGCTTTAATTTTAAATGATGACAAATAGCTTTGTTATTAAATACAGTTTTTATTAATCACTTTTAGACATAAATTATGAATTTATATTGTCTTCCTAGAATGCTTTTCAAATTTTAACAGTCAAATTGATTATACTATGATTATTTCATTAACACACCTATCTTTCTCATTAATTTTGGTTTCTAGGACTGCTCACTTAATTGATGGATGTGTCTATTGAAAAACTGTATAACTTTCTATAAAAGTAACACTATTATTACTGTCATTTCTTAGATCAATGCTAATGAGCCATTCAAAAGTGAAATGAAAACATAAAATAAGCTTCAAGAAATAAAGAAATGTTGTTTCATAGTAGTGTCAAAATGGACACCAGTCTTAGGACATATTTACAACATTCTATCAACATTCCAGGTGAAAGAACTTTACACAACACTAGTGAGATAAAATTCATCCCTGAACATACACCAGGGAGTAATGTGGTACAGTACAACCTGGACTCTATACTTTGATCATGTTGTAAACATAGTATTTATTCAGAACGCATGATCTAACACCTCACATTCTCACACCACAGAACATTTCAATGCCATTCAAAAGGGTATGGGAGAACGGAACAGCCAGCAGTGGCAGCATCTTTTTAAAGACATCTAAAACATAAAATCCTGGAGGTTTTCAAAAAAAGTCTGTTTGAGACCTGCACTTCCTGGTTATTTGGTCCAGGGTTCATTGTTTCAATTTATTGTAATGCTGCAGCTATCCTAAGGAAATCTGCCATTTTCTGAATACATAGCTGCAGCTCAAACAGGCATGTATCCTACCAAACCTACGGTATTGGGAGGGGGAGGCAGTGTGCATTATATTCATTTGAAACACATAATAAAAAATGCCAAGGTCTAAATTTAATTTATTTTTGTCATTTAGAATACAATGGATAGATAATCATCTCAACGTGATCAGCCAAACATCTTTACTTTGCTAAACTGTTAAAGATTTTAATTATGCTAGCTTTGGAGAGCACTGGTCTAATGAGGCGATAGACTCCAGAGAATCTAAGTGGTTAAGAACTGTGAAATGAGTCTGATAGGATTTTTTTATATTCACCGTGGATCGTTTGCATATCAAAGAGGAGCAAATTATTGCACGACAGACCAATAACCTTCCCTGCCTTTCTGAGAGTAGCATTAACAAAAACAGTTGGTCTCTGCTAAGGGTTCACTACAAAAAATGCTCAAATGCTTAAGTATCTGCAATTAATATATATTATAAAAGAAGCTTCAATTTATACATTAGGTGATCAGACGGTCTTAGGACACATCTATTGCTCTAAAGCTAAGTCATTCTTCTTTCATAAAAATCAAATGCCAATTATATTTTGATGGATTTTGTCCCAAATGAGCATTTAGTTATCAGACATATTCAATTATTACTTATCCCCTGAAAATAAACCACTGAGGCAAATTAAAAAAAGAGAAAGGTCAGTACACAAGCCTACGTCCTGTTTTGCTGCATGTGGGCGATTATTTTCAAACACCTTGCAAAGTGACAGTGTGGGATGTATTTTTAGCTAACATGCCTGACAGGACTGTCCGCACACTAACAATTACCTGTGAATAGGGCTGACCCTTACACCACTGTTTACTCAGTTGAAACAATAGTGAATAGGCTTGTCTGTTGATGATAACATATTGATATGAGACCACGTGAGTCGACAGCTCCTATTTTTATTTTGGAGGAAGTAACAAATAGAGAAAGAATAATAGTTCATTTATATTATTTTATTTTTTGCCACTATCACTTATCTGTATTTGTAGAGAAGTACTAGATTCTTAATTGGGAAAATCTTTAGAATCCACCCAGTCATTTTTAATGTATTACTGCTGCATTTTAAGACAAAGCTTTTAAGTATTATAGCAATAAACGTCCCTCTTCCCCCACTTAATTCAGTAGGTTTATTCTACACTTAAGACACAAGTATAATTCATATTAACATGAATGAGAATTACATCCATACATTGAAAGGTGACTAAAATGTTCAATTTGGAAACAGAAGGCAGCAAAGGATGTGTAGCAGCAACCAATGTATGTGTACCAAGAGCAAGAGTTTCAGGTCAGATGGGATTAGATAACAGAATTGTAATTATGACATCATATACATACAAGTGATATCAGTTACTTTAAAATGACCAAATCACTGATGTCACTTGCTTAGAAAGCAAAATTTAACTCTTTAACAATAATTTCAAAGACGATTCCTAACTAGACTGTCAAATTAACAGATGAAAGGCATGCTCACTGATCTCCAATCTAAATGGTTATTAAATACAGTACTCCTAAACATATCTTCCGAAATGATGGATAAAAATGATAAAAATCAAATCAAATAAATCCATTAACACGATAAATTATGTAATTTACCCTTACATAATTTCACTTTAATATTCAGGGCCAAATTTTAAATCACGCCTCTAAAATTGCACCTGCAACTATCTATGGTCACTATTATTTATGTCTGCAATTTTACAAGTTCAAGAAACAGGATTTAGACCTATTACTGCTTAATCTGTGGGAGCAATCTGACAACTAGATGCCTCTGGTTCTATTATTTGCACTCAGTAATGATCTGAAGTGAGATTAGCAAGTTTAATTTTATAGCCTGATTTTGAAGAACTAGCCCTATTAGTTCAGAATACTGCTGAAATTGGGTTTATTTTAAAGTTGTGGCTGTGTGCAGATGTAATATCCAGATTATAGATGTGTCCAAATACAAAACTGCAAAGATTACACAAATACAATATTAGAGGATGTGCTATTTTGTATAAGACAATAGGCAAATGTTGAAACAAAAATGTAGTTTAAAACAATGAACGAGTTCTAAAACCAAAAAAAAAAAATCACACAAAGTTCACTCCTTGGAAACATTTATTAATATTACTATATGCCATCTAGAATACGACTAGGTAGCAAACGCTTTAATGTGTCATGAACACATGTCTATATTTAGCCAAGGTTTTTATATGTTTTACAACGTTTTGTTCCAATCATGCGAAATGTTCCCGAAAGAAAGGGTACACTAGAGATAATTTTTTTTTAAATAAAGCATTCATTACAAATTATTTTAAACCACAGCTCTGGCTCATCATTGCATTTTTCAGGACAACTAGTCCCCTTCATTATAAAAGAAAATGCAGGCACAGGTTTAAAAAATGTATGTTGTGGGGACAGTTGACAGATTACTGTTCATGGAACTCAATTTCACAACCCCAGGTATCACGGGCTCAAAGACAAACCGAGTTGCTCAACCTCTTTTTGTCCTTGTACCTCCATACCCAGGTGACCATGTTCAAGCAAGCAGAAAGTTGATTTAAACCTCATAATGACATCAGTTTTAAGCCATCATGTCTCTGATAAAAAAAAATTTGTGTTGTATTCCAACCTGCCTGAATTCTCAAGTTCCCTTTTTTTTTAAACTCAGTCCCAGTTTCACAAAGGATGATGTCAATACTATAGTTCATTTCCCCGCTAGAATCACACCTCTGAAGCACCCTTGTTTATATTTATGTGAACTCTGGCATGCAGCTGGGCACCCCTTATGTTTTAAATATGCTCCTTCCCAATGTTGTAGGGACTAATAGTTACACTACACTGCTAACCATATCAATCAATGCCACGACTGCTGAATTACCTCCTGGTGTCTCTGATGTGTTACTGCACAGATTACACTTCATGCATCACCACATTCATTTCTTTCACATTACACATGAGCGTGTCTTGTCACTGCCCAATTGCCCTCTTTTGGACAGCTTAACTGATGTACTATACAATGAACCTTACTGAGCAAAGTTAATAGTATAGGAGCTGTGGGAAAAATTAGAAAGGTTGAGGCTTGGGTCCAGTGGGTGCGCAGGAACAGCTTGCAATGTTTCCACCAATAAATCTGAAGGTGTAATTAATGCACGTTATAACATTTTGCAAGTACAAACGGCATAGTGTATGTGCCGTTTTTCTGGATTTGTTTCATGCTATTCTCCCCACCCGCTGCTGACAAAGATGCACTAGATGATGAGTAAATCTGAAAGGCCCAATTCTGCGTCCCTCACAGGCACAGTGTCCACTGAAATCAATGGGAGATTTGCGTGCGGGGGGACTCCAACACCTGGCCTCCGTTATTTAGGCAGTAGAAGCATAAATGACACGTGAAGCATTTAATGTCTTCAAAGTGAAGTTCGAAAAAGGATGGCCAATGAGCATTCCACCACAGACGGACCCTATGTCCACCTCAGCTGGAGCCTGCAGACTATATCACCCTTCCTCTTGCAGCAGTATGTATAATTAGAGCTGGGGTGGGATGAGCATGACAGGGGAATGGGTGTATCTGACTATAAATGCACTACAGAGTTTAGCAACCAGTAGCCTTGAGGCTGTTAAAAGAAAGAAACCAAATCATTCAACCTGAGTTGACTTTAGATACTGAGCTGACAATTTAAAATTTAGCACTCATTTTTGGGAGGAAGGGGGTGGGAGAAGGGAAGAGAAAACGCTTCAGAAATACCAGCATTATATTTTAAAGACCCGTTTCTCCTCAAGCCATGCCAAGTTCGAACAATCTGCCTTCATAATAAGAGCAGCTTGGGCTGAGGCTGGTCTTAACGTCCTAAGGCTTGTCACACAAATAAACCCAGTTAAAATGAAATAGAGGAGGGGAAATGAAATATACATTTTAAATTATTCTCAAAAGTATTGCTCAATAAAAAGGGGCTATTGACACATGTGGAAAGATGCACAGGGTGCAATTCGCAATTTATGGCCGTTTAATGCCACTAACGTCAATGGAGTTCATCCCAGTTTGCTTCAGTGTGAGAGGGGAATGGAGGTATGCCAGATCACACCAGCTGAGCGTCTGATCCACTCTGTGTGCGCGCTTGCAGCAGAACTGAGTATGAGTAAAACGGGTATGGGGGAAAAAATGTCCAGCCCTGCCCACATCTACAGACAGAAGAGAATCAAACTCCCACCGATCAGCAACGTTTGGATCCGAGTTTCCCATGTCTGAGTATCCGCCAAAGAAGGACTTGAAGTGCCAACATGACATATGAAAGGCTGTGATTCAGCTAGTCCTAGCCATAACCAAAGTGACGGCAATCTTGCTAGCAAACCTATTATGAACGTTTTCAAATCCAAATCTGAAGAGCCAGAAGGTTCAAGTCCAAGCCTTCTGGACAGTCATGCAGACTGAATCCAAAAGCCATACGGTTTGCCCATCTCTAGCTAGACCAACCCAACGTGTCAGTGCTGTGCCTCCCCAGACTAACGACCAACTCCTAATGAACAACCGGCCCGTCAGTTACTTCTTATGCATTACTTTCCCAGCCTGCGCGCTCTTTTATTCCATTTGACACGTGTTTATTATTTCCTCTAAAGCCCCGAGACCCAGGTTTACTGGTGGTGGCTTCCAGACTGTGCTGATACATACCTTGCGCAAGAGGCTGCAAAGGCAAGGGAGGCTGGCCAGGCTGGATTGTTAGCAGGCCTTGGCGCTGCAAAGACAGGAGGTGTTGCTGCTGCAGCTGCTGCATCTGTAAGAGCTGCTGCTGAAAGGCCAACTGCTGTGTAGCCACTTGCTGTTGCTGCGGCTGAAATGGGGAAAAAAGGCGTATTTGTCATTTCAGAACAAAGTATTTATATGGCTCCCAGTTTCAAAACACTTTGTCTTATTAGCGTCATCCCCAAGTACCAAGAAAGGATATTAAATGGATATTAAATCTTCTCATTAAAGCTCTCAAGTCATTATTTCAGTAGCAATGTTAACCGCAGGGTTGTGGCCAAATTCCACCTTGGGTAATTACGTTCTTCCTACCTAAACTTCCCCTGTACACCACATGAGATATTTATTCTGCATTTCTTGATTTAAGTTGTTGTCCTATGCTGTGCTACAGAAGTTTTACCCCAGAAGTGGTCGCATTTTGGTGGCGAATAAAGCAGCCTGTGTGTCATCGGTGAAGCGCTTGGGGATCATTGAGGATGAACAGCACGGATATAAATGGAAAAATCGCATTGCAAGGTCATATCATACTTAAGTGGAATGAAAAATAATCCTGTGCCATGCTCCATTTACTCATGCAAGGATTGTCTCAACTATTAAGGCAACTGATTGGGTTAATTTACTGCATTTTCTATACTTGCTCTCTCCTATTCATTAATCAAGTTACAGGACTTTGTCCTATATCCTGAATTGCTCCATGCTATATTTAAGACTTTTACTTTCTGCACTTTGAAATTTTTAATTATTCTCACTATAAAGAAGACTGACTTGCTGTACTCCACTGGGATTTGAACCTTGAACCTCTGAGGTGTAAAAGAACATGTTGCTTTTCTCACTATTGCGCCCAGAGAAGCTTTTAACTACTCTGTTTATCACTTCTGACATAAATAAATGAGAAAAAATCAGACCTTTGAAGAAGAAAAACTTCATCTAATATTGTTAATTAGCCATGACAAACGATGAAATAACACTGTAAATCTTTCATAGAAACAGCCACTAGATTTTAATTACACACATTCATAATTTAGCAAACAACATCTTACTTGAATGTGAGTGTTTAATATGAACTGTATTCCAGGCTTTAGTGTTCTTAATTTTGCTTCAGTTAAGGAACCCTCTAGGTTTTGCTTCTATGCTCATCTTGTATTTTATTTGCTTTGTTCTTAAAAAACCATGAAAGACTTTGCATTTTGATAAATATCTTTTTATTAATTGTACAATGACAGGAGGAAAACTTTTGTTGTGTAAAATATCAATACATCATGCCAGTGTTTAGCAGTTCCTTGTGCTAGCCAAAAACAATTTATGTAGATTTCCTTAGTAATTATCTGAGTGATAGAAAGATAATACAGTGCAGCAGTACAATAAATAGAAGGAAATTATCTAATATCCCTAATCTGCTAGGAATCATATCAAGGTGGAGGTCTTATCCACATCATAGCTAACAATTACAGAAAGAAAATTAACTCTTGCAAAACTGCAGGCACATGCACTCTTACGAAGGGTCCCATCGCAACCTTTTTTCATTTTAATGCCTTACAATTATTTTAAAGATCCTGAATCAGATCCTCAGCTGGCGTGCAACTGTAAAATCCACTGAAGTCACTGGAGTGACACAGGTTTATGCCGACTGAGGATCTGGCCCCGCGTTTTAAAAAGTCCTTGAAAAACATGAAGGAATCACTTCACCCCAGTAGCGTATGGAATGCTCTGTTCAGATCACAGGAGACGCATCACTGCAATGATGACAGAATAGACCCAGGCATGCTCAACCGGATATAAGCTTGATTTTTAAAAAGACTATTGGAGAAAGTTAAGAGTAATGGAAGCTATTTTTAATAATGCCCAAGCAGTTTATGTTATAGCAGAAGCCCAACTAATCTCCTATTAGCAACCATTTTCAGACCTACCCCCATACCACTGAGAAAGTTAATTGAGCTCCATTTCAAAAACCAAAATCTACAGACCAACAAAAATTTAAATAAATTAAAACTAAGAGCCAGCATTTTCATTTGTAAAACAGCATGCTCAAAATGAGCCAATTGTTTTTTTCTGTTTCCCGAGTTATCAGATTAATGTCAACCACAATAATAGTGATGATGTTCATGTTTGAATAATTTTTTGGCTCCTCAGAGAGTCTCATAATAAAAAAATTATTAATGCTATCTTATAAAAAAAAAAAACGGAGTTAAAATACTCCCCGCTTTGGACATGTTGCTTACTTTCCATCTTAGTGCAAATGAAGGTTTTACAACACTGTATTTATATAAATTGACTGATGCCAGTTGGGTTGGCTTCCTAGCTATCCCTAAGAAAAGCTCACGAAAGCTCTCTACATTTGAAAAGCCAGGATATAAAAGTATACAAGGCCCATTGTCCAAGAAAGAATTTAAAAGCAACACACGTTGCCAAACTGTGCTCCCCACCCAGTTACCAAACACAGGATACAAGTCAGTTTGTTTACTTCTCACAATTGAATGCATACAAAAAAGGTCTCAGTGCAGTCCTGTTGTCAGGTCAGGCAGTAGTCAGTGCGAAAATGCTGAAATAGCCTGATAAAACTTGCATTTTTGATCCCCTCCCTACAGCTTCTGTCAAAGGTCTGTTTTCCTTTCTTAGGTTACTCCCTGCCGTCTAACATAAACTGTCAAAACTGCTGGAGGACAAACGGCCTTTTTAAAACAATCATCTTAGCCCAACTTGAACGCACAAAATGGGATTCTTCCACTACCTTGATTTAAAAACTAATTCTGTCAGCTGTTTCTAACAGTCAGGTCTGCCAGGTATTAAGGAATTCGTTGGGTGGACACAATGAGCTAGACCTTTTTAGAAAAAAGACTGCAGTGAATTACAGAAAGAGCTCTTGAAATCACTGATGGGAATTGTGTGCAGAACTTGCTCTGCATCAAGCTATAAATTGCTCTTAACATAGTGTAAAAGAAGAGGTTGTAGAAGTCCTGCATATTGTCCTGGTTGTTGGTTAAACCCCTCTGACTAACAGGGTTTTGGTGGAGTTTTTGGTAAACTGATGGCACTATATTATGAGCCATGACTAGGGGATGCAGTAAATTAAGACACTTGTTCCATCTGTTAGTGTCCAAGTTCAAACCTTCTTAAAATCGTAACCACCAGTCCACATGACAAAATTGCTAGCATGTGACTCTATTGTCATTTTTAGCACAAAAAAGGACCACCAACTGCATGCTAATTTAGCAAGAACACCCTCTTTAACTCAGGAAAATGGGGCTGAAAAATCTGTGGGTTGAAATGCATTGTTGAAACAGGCCTCTAACTAAAACCACCAACAAAAAAAAGGAGTCAAAGCAAAAGAGACGTGGACCCTTATTCTCCTGTCTACTGTATTATAATATTCTTCTTAAAACAGGAAGGAGTCTTTTCTTATTGCACTATCCAGAGTTACAATATCAGAAGTGTGACCACAGTAAATCAGTGTGTTAGATATTAAAATGCCATCACATTGTCTAACTTCCCTTCTTGCCTTTTAACACAAAGTATTTTTTTTCTTTCAACTCCAAGCCATCATCTTTGTGTCTGAGATGCTCTCCTGTCTGACAACAGCAATTTAGAAGAGTTAACTTTTATCGTTCATTCTGCTGTGTAACTTTCCCCTTCACATTTCTTTATCTGCCCTCTGAGCTCATCTGAACTTTCATGTTCTCCCAGCATGCAAGCTTGCATTCAAAACTATGTCTAATAGACCAAATAAGAGGTTAATAAGAAGTGGCAACAGAAAGAAAAAATACAATCCCTGGTAACTGATAAGAATGACAGTGGCAGCCCTTTATTGTTTGTCTTCAAATATAGAGTTAAAGATCTTTAAAAAACTAAATTTTGACGCCTTTGAAAAGAAAGAAGCACAAAATAACAACAGGGGGTTATTGCCTGCCAGCCACAGGGGAGAAGCTCCATAATTTTTATTCTCCCTTTTGAAGGCTGTTAGAAATCTGATTCAAAAAAGCAACAGCAGAAGGAGAAAGCCTCTTGAGGCTATAGCCATTTCCTGTGATCATGCATAATGCGCTTCAAAAGTGGGTTTTTACCAATTCTGTTGATCAATTGCACCTCCTTCATATTCCCTCTTTTTTCTGCTGTGTTTACATCTGATGTGACTCAATGACAAGCACTGTCTGAGACTGTGAAACAGGCCTGTCATGTTGATTTATGGGCGCATCAAACCACGACTTGTCCAAACTGAAGCTCGCAGTTCATTAATTAGAGAGTTGTGACTTTGAAGTCAGCTTTCAGACTGTGGTTTTTAACATTTGGCTTAATTTATATGCTCTTGAATGTGGATCTCTAAGGAAAAAACTGAAATTCCCTTCTTGCCTTTGAACTTCTTTTGACCGCACAAAATCATTTCTTTGTCCAGAATGATGCCTGCATCCCAGAGTCATTAACGCACATTGAACTGCCACTGATGAGTAAGCCCTACTGAATTAGAAAAACAGCCAGCAAAACAAAGCTGAGAGCATTCTGCACAGTGATATCTCACAATTACATGCCTTCCCTCCCTGTGCCATTTCCATTTTAATTACTGTTAGTCCTTTAGATTTACATTTTAGACACTTTTTAATCTGTTCCCTTTTTATTATAGTGGCGCTGGTTAGCACACTGTAGCTAAGGTTGTGTCAGCGTTTCCACTAAAAACCCCTATTTTCAGTGGTTAATAGCGCAACTGTAAAAACTCCCTCTTGGTTGAAACGTAACATGGGTGGCACAACTCACCAAATTTGAAAAAAAATTTTAAAAAATTGGTTGGGCCGTTTTTACTGTGTGTACTTAGTGCAGCAGGCCTGCCACACCGACACGAACACATCACAGCTACGAAAGGCATTACACAGCATCTTGTGCCAAGAAGCAGCTTACTAAGAGGTGTCTAATCAAGAACGGATGCCACAGACTGACTAATGTTCAGGTCCCTGAACATGGATTTACATAGTTTCTTGTGTAACTTCAGGGAAGAATTCTGGTTTCTTACATTTTCAATAATAATAATAATAATAAAACACAATAAAAAGGAATTTAATAAATCAAAATACACAAAGCTACGATTGTGATAGTTTAGAAAAGCAAGTGTATGCAAAGTTCAGACAGACACCTAACTTGCCTCGTTCTGTCTCTACATTACAGTGACAGCAGATCGATGTCTCCTGCTATTATATGTATCACATCTGCTGCAATACCTAGGCACAACATGAGGAGTTGAGGATGGCCCTCCAGCCTTATCTTTGCATCTCAGATTTTGTTGATCTGTGTCACAACACATGTTCCTTAAATGCAGTTCTTGTTCTAAGTTCCAGCTATGACAAATGTGTAATCTGAGCCTCTGCCTTGATACAGTGAACCTGCACTCAAAATCTCATGACGTATTTCCCTGTTTTGACAGTACAGCATCTTGACTACTGCATCCTTGTTTTCACCCAGTGTAAAATAACGAACTTCCAAAAAATACTCTCCCAAGGCACTAGTCAAGATACTTGTTCCAATTCTCACACCATACAGCAAGGCATGATGTTGTGCTATAAAATATGTGGCAGCAAGCAAATGGAAAGCACAGGAAAATAAAAGGGAAAACAGGACAATAACTCTAAAGCTGAAAGCTGAGACCTGATGCAGTCAGCTCAGTTGTGCAATCATTTATAAGATGAATGATAGTTTAATAGCCACTAGACAGTCCCCTGGGATCTGTGGTTTGAAAGTAAAATGGGTATTGTCTGTACCTCTTTAGGCTGTTTTCCAGCATGTTGTTGCTGTAAAAGTTGAAGCTGCAACTGTTCCTGTTGTTTCTTATAAAACTCTTGAAGCTGCTGCTACAAAGAAGAGGAAAGACAGTAAGTAACAAAGTGGAGAGCCAATTCAGTGTCCCTTTTGGTGTACTACACAAACTGTGATTTGAAAAATAGCATCCTTTTATCTGTAATGGTCTGACCTTTAGTTTGAAACTCGACAATAAATTCCGCGCACACTGACTATTCTTGGCATTATCGTTTGAAAAGTAATCTCCAAAATGAACTGATGAAAAACATACCATTTTCTACACAAACTAATTAAAATAAGGCAAGGAATGACCTTTGATTGTAACAACAAAGCTAAAATGCCCTTGCTGAGAGAGCCTGGTAAATCTCTGTTGTGAAACATATACATGCTTTCTAAATGATAGGGTTTGACTGTATTAAGTTTTGTTCAATACATGCATAGACATCAACGATAATACCCTTCCCCCCTCCCCACTTCCCAGATGGATAGTAGATGTGCACAGTTTAGACATCCACTCAGTGAATGAGTGAGTGAGAGTGACAGTGAGGAAAGAGTGCACAAGGTTAGCTTGTAGCGGCCTTTAAAGCCATGGAATTAATGAATTAATGCTGTGCAGCACATTCAGATAAGTAAACTTCAAAACCATACTTCATTTGTTGCAAACTTTCAGCTGATATACGCTCACATGTTGAAATGGGGTGCCCAGGAAACCCATACATTTGTTTGTCCAAATTAAAGAGTTAAGGCTCGCAAATATGCTGTGTTTCTGTTGTCGTGGTTTTAATAGTCCCTATTGTTCCATATGGGTTTAACAGGTTTTAAAACTGAAACTACCTCTCTACTATATTCTGTTTACTCCAATTAGTCAGAAAAAAGTGATGTGCCATGGAGAATGCAGGTGAAAGCAATGGGGGCCCCTGCAGGACTCCGGTTTCTTAAACATGCATCTTTATGTAGTTATCTGGGAAAGGCTGCTAGTTTTAGTCCCTACACTTACATTTTCAATAGCAATTGCTAGCTTGAACACAAAAGAGCAATCAGCTCACCCCCCATATACCAGTGCAGCTACTATAAGATACGTGCTCCTGTATTTAGGCAGCTTTCACTACAGGAATATTTAAGGACATTAGCTCACCTATTACAGCCATTTTAAGAGCTGTAAAAGAAACAATTACCTGTTGAAGCATGAGTGCCTGCTGCTGCTGGAGCAGGACCTGGAGTTGCTGGGGAGTTAGCACTTGCTGCTGGAGGATCTGCTGCATTTGTTGGGGAGTGATAACTTGAGGTGTCATCATAGCCACTGACACTGGAACCTAGAGCATTAACACAGTGTGCAAAAAGAAGTCAGAACACTTTGTAAAGAGATCTACTACCGTTTATTCTACTTTTTTAATACTAAGCATTTATTTTCACCCCGATAATCATTTGTCCATTGCTATGTCTACGGAACTGGTTAAGACACCATCCTGTTTTCGGTTATATGGCTTACTGCTCATCCTCTGTAGTGTCATAAAGTAACGGAAAGCAGACGAGCCTTTAGACTCCACTGGAGTAAACCTGAAAGCACTGATTTTACTTTCTCCAAACTACATCCTCTTTCTCCAAAACATTATTGTAATGAAGATTATTTAAATATATGAATGCAGTATAATCTGTCAAGATACATACATATACATATATATTTAGAAGAAACAGTCAACTAAAAAAACAGGAACAAAAAGCCAACAAAGAGCACTACATTAATGGGATCTAGACCCTAGTAAGACAATGATTTTAAGAAAATTAATGAAAGTCAGTGATGTGAACAACAGCACCTATGTTCCGATGCAATTTTAACAGAAAGACCCTACTACGATGTCTTTACCATTCCATATTCACCCAGCATACAGATGTCTTCAATTCTTTCATATTACGTGAGATACCATTAAAAGCCGCTTTCCATGACATTTCAGTGACAAACAGCTACAGTGATGAACTTGATAGCATTTCATATTTGCAACTGTTAACACGTTTCTGCACGGGCATCTCTGCAAGGAACCTGTACACTGTATCTGAAAGGATGATGTCTTGTTCAGATAAAACACTGACATTAAAATGACAGGCTGTCTTGGCCAAGGTTACACAAATTGTATTCAAGCGGATACCTAATGACAATGCTATGAATTCTGCAAGCTTTCTAGAATGTAATTTAGCTATTCAAAATAATCACTGCACTTGTATTTAATTTGCAGACTACATGAGAACCATTTTGTCAGTCCCAGTAATGCAAGAAGACTATTTCAAATAATAATAAAAAAGGAAGAAAAAACTGAAAAGAAAAAAACAACAATAGAATAAAAAGACAAAACCCATATGACTTTTAACAGTAATATTTAAGCACCTTATTTTTCTTTAGTTTCAAATCATATATGTGACAGCACAGAACTAAAAGCAGTAAAGGATATACTTTGTTAAAAAGGATCTCTTGTCATCTCCTGTATTACAATAAAAGGTAATAACATGTTTTGCACTTTCTCTGCGCACCACTTTTTAAAAATCAGCAGACAATAGCTGATCAGAAGATAAAAGAATTTATAAAAAAATCTTTCAGAGTAGTAGTAAGCAAGAGAGAAATGCAGTTTTAATTTTATGTAACATAATGTCTTAATATGCAGTTTATCTTGACTTTTTCACATGATTTGTCCTGTCATTTGCATAGCAAGCTCTCATTCCTAATTTCACAGTCATTATGCACTGATGTCCTGATTTCTCAGCATCACTAATTTTGATGAACTAAAAATGGTTCCTGAAGGTCAGATTCACGTACAGTGCACATCCTCCATTGCTGTGGTGTACACATTGTGTGCAAGTCCTAGGAACAGCTTTTAAGACATGTTTGAAAAAGCCAAAGAAATAGTTATGTACTTCTGACATCTCATTAACATAGCACCGGAAGGTTACCCGTGAATTCTCAGTACCACAATGTGCTTCTGAATGTGCACTACAGCATACATCTAGACAATCCACCATAATATACAGCACACAGTCACATCTGATCACTATGAAAATAAAGACTTTATTATGGGACAAATATTGGTCGCATTGAAGTCAATGGCAAAGCCCCCAATGACTTGGTTGGGACCAGGATTTAGCTGTATGTGTATTTCTATAGCAAACACACTGGACAGTCATTGCAATACAGAAGTACCATACCAACTGAGATAAACCCTGAGAAAACTCAATCATCAGAACTGGAACCTCATTAATTCTGAGCATCTTAATCCATGTGATTTTAAAAATAACTTTTTTGAAGTCAAAATTTCTTTCTTAAGAGACAGTAGTCACCATATTAGTCTTTAAGCTTTAATCGTCTTTGCTAGTCCATCCCAAAAGAAGTTTACTTTTCCTTGAGGTTGACACTACCTGTTATTGAAGTCTGATTGAGCAAACAGAAAAGGAGGCATGTTTAATTATGTTTTCTGTGCTATTCTTGGAAGATATACAACACCAATACTCTTGAATCAGATTTATGACAACCACCAGGGATACAGACAGGAACAGGGTGGGGTGCTGTAAACCCTACAAATCAGTGATTAATACTAAAGGGCCACATTATTTTGCTGTTGGTTATGGATGGACAACTCCCACTGACTCCCATGGGAATTGCGTAGATGGATCTAAGTGCAAGACTTGGTCCTACATTTAAAAAGCGAGTGTGTAACTTCCCATGAAGAATTTCTGAACAGAAACTGTTACATACTTTGCTAAGAAAGAAATGTTTTACCAGTAGCAGAAAACACAGATATGGCATCTTTCAGACAGCAGAGGCTTGTTGATGAACTCAACTTATTTTTATCATCTGAAACCACATTGTCGCACCAGTTAGCTCTCTGCTGCTGAAGAGGGCTCTGCATTTAATTTATAAACGTAATAAAAGTTAGATTTACCCAAAGTTTCTGCTCCCGCATATCATGAAAATAACTTATGGAAACCTTTAACAAACATATTCAAGTGGACCAGAAACTATTGTGTCAAAGAAGAAAAAAAAAGAGCACTGTTTAAGGACTTTAAATAGTTAAGAATTATGGCCTATATATCCACTCCCTTAACTCCCAAGGTCCAACTTTTTCATGTAGCTAGTCCCTAGTAATACTAGGAATCAAAGGGCATGCAGCACCAGCAATAGGCTATTATAGCCCACACTTTATTACCCATTACTACTGAGGTCATTAGCGGTAAGAGTGATTGTACCGGTCTTAACCTATTGATCATTGTAACTACTATCATTTAATCCCGTGTTGAATGTCTGGAAGGCTGCTAAAGGCACACAAGAGAGAGTGCTTTAGAGTTGAGAAATATAGCCAAAGCTTGGAAATTACACTTTGATTCATAAAATCTAGCCAGTGGTTTAAATCAATAGTATTTAAAACAGTCATGTGAGTTCTTAACTACAACTCTCTAATATTTATGGATCTGTTTTTGAGTATATTCAGTCAAAATTAAACTTTATTTTAGATACTGTGCATTATACTTTACATTACTTCAGAGAAAAATATTTATTTATGATATGCTGTGTGATAGTAAGTCAAACCTGAACTGGGGGCTGTAAGTTAATTTTAGATTTCTCTCTCTTAAAGGACAATGTAATGTGTTGCCAAAAACAAAAAAACAAAAATTACAAACCTACACTGAAAATGGCTTAACTGTATAAGTACATGAGTGTGTTTTATGAGTTAACAATAAAACATAGAAGGCAGTTTATGAAGAACTAAAAAAATTCCATCTGACTGCCTTCAGGGAGTTGAAGTTCAAATTAAACTACTGGCAGATACATTTAAAGAATGCTAACTTACCAAGAAGAATAGAAATCATCCTTAATTAGTTGTTTATTTCTATTTTCAGAAGGACACAATATTGTTGTAGTTCGTATATTTAATAGACTGTATGCTGAATTGTTGAGTGGCAACAATAGAGTGGGAGACATCCAGATGCATGTAAATCTGGCAATGAAGGTAAAAATACAGCTGCATTTTGGCTTTCGGAACTCTACTAGTATAGACCTGCTGACGTCCTAGTATCATCAACGGCAAAAAATGTCTTTAATGCTAACAACTGCTTTCAGACTCTTAATATTTCCCTCAAGACTCTTTTTGCTATTTCTCTGGATTCCACAACAATCCTTTCCCCCATGTCCATTTCTGCAGCCCTGTGAATACCCCACATTTTAGCATGCTTACCAAGAAAAAGAAAAGAAAAACTTAAATGACTTGGGCCAACTTCATTTTCAATGCAACAATGGAGTTACACCAATGACGCATTTGGCACTGTTTTATCTAAACAGGCTAGGGTTAAGAGGAAGAAAATTATTATAGTTTTCCCTTTTCACTTATATTAACATAATTAAATACTAACCAACTATTTTCAGCTAGCTCAAACTTGTTCACAGAATAAACCAACACAGAATGCAATATGCACATATTATCATTATTGGAACTGGTTGTATTATTGTTAACTAATACTAGAAAATGTGGATGATTTCTTTAGTTAAAAAATCCCCCAAACTAAAAACTTTGTCAGCAAAACCCTCATCCCTTGCGATAGTGTGTTAAAATCTGGCCCAAATCAAGTTATTATGCCAACTACCTGGATTTCAAGACAGTGTTTCTTTGGATGAAGGCTTTGCTGCCAAAAATTTAATGCAGCAAAAATACAACTGAATGCATAAAAAGAATGAAGGATAGAGCAGTAATTAAAAAATAGTGGATTACATGAAAAATAGACCTGCATAAATAAATAACCATTGACTTGAGCTGCCTATTACAAGAATAATATGTGAACAATACAAACTAGAAACCTTCCCTTGAAGCAACATAAAGCAATAGTTTTGGTGACACCAAAAGAGAGGACAGACCACTGACGTATTGACAAACAGAAAAGCACCATACTGCAGTCTGTATCTGAGCCTTATAAAATAATGAAGTGCTGAACACAGTACCCCTTATCCATCCTGGGAATGTAAAACATTTCTGACATAATATTTCAGTCTTCAAAACAACAACAACAAAGCTAAATTGCTAGAACTATTCATGCAGAAACTCTCATTCTGTTTCATTATGCAAAATGGAATTTCACTTTTAGACAACTATTTTGCCACAATACTGTACAACACATTAAGACAGGTAATGCTTATTATATTAATGTAAAATCAACTAAATAGTTAGGCATTAGCATAACTGCACTCTGTAACAAAACAAACCACTTTTAAAAAAGGGAGAGGGGAAAAACCCCTCTAATATTCAATTAACTTTTTATTTTTATCATTTAGTTTATTACATTTTATCAAGAGGAGAGATCTTCCTTTGCCTTATGTAACCTAATAATCTGGGCTCTTCTGGAATTCTGCAATATTTTAGAATATCTACCCTATGATGCCTTCGGTATTCGTCTGTAGACAAGGAAAAACTGGTAAAATTTCATGTTTTTAAAACACAGAATGGGACATTAGCAGAACTTCATTTGACCTTAGCTTCCACTTCTCATGCTTACCAGGTTCCCTTCTAAGCAGTAGGATAATTGTTTCAGTTATAATAAATACCCATTTAATTTACAGAAAAATATAAAGTTTACATAAATTAAATCCTTTCTACTCTTAACATTTGTCAAATACAGATGAAAATGGAATGTACAGTCACTGAATATGCAGAATGATTTTTTAAACCTCGCAATAATTTTACATTAAAAAAAAAGTTTCCTTTTTTCCCCTGCTCCAGCTACATGACAGGAAAAATTATAACCTAATGTACATGATTCAAACCAGTGATGACATTTTACAATGGTTCAACAAAAAGAAGCATGGCACTTAGTATTTTCCTCCAAAAGAAGAGTTGGATCAACAGCATTATGACAAAACAACCCCCGCTCCCCCTCTCCACAAACACAGCCTAAACATAAACCATAAAAATATCCCCAAACCCATCAAAACCCACCCAAACATTTTTAATACACTAAGCAAAATCATGCTGGGTTCCTTATATTTGTGTATCAATTCATTAATACATGAAGGGGGACTTAATTAAATAATAAAAACCTGTGATTGACTCAGCAGCATTTAATAAGTCAAGAATTTTATGGTAAGTAAAAAAAAAAAATTATAGGGAGGCAATTTCTTCCCCGTGGCATGTTTAAAAAAAAAACAAACCCAAAAATTTCCCTCCCCCCATAAAGATCCAGAATTATTTTGAATGGTTATGTCTCTTCACTTTAAATCTATTCTTTCCTTAAAGAGTTAAATGTGAAACTATCTGTTCTTCCAATTTTGTGCATTAGAGGAGACCTGTACTGGCCAGTTTAAATATTAATAAGAAATTTTTTAAAAATACATTCACCTTGTTAAACTGATCTACTTAAATGAAGTACAAAATAGTGAAATGATGCTATGACAAACCTAACTTCTGTTCTGCCGAAACACTCTTTTAGGTGTTGCTACTTTATTCAGAATTATAGCCTTTAAAATACTTGTAAACTTTATTTGCTTAAAATGTGCAGTTTTTCACACTTATCACAGACACCTTCATCTGTACATCACAGCTAAGCACAACGGTGCAAATTAGATTCTAATGAGAAAACATCAGTTGCTTCTTTGACAATCTTGCCATTCGCTGATTTACTTCTAATGAAGACACACTCCAACCAGCAAGCTCTCTGTGTGTTAAAGGTCAAAACATGTTCAAAAAAATGCCTAGCAAAATCAAGGCAAATGGGAAGCCCGTAAAGGAACCCTCTCATAAAGTGGCTTGGCAATTAGAATAATTGTGCAAAAAGCCATCTTCCGTAAAAAGTAAAAGAAATTAAGCTGCCAGCACTGTAACAGGTTAGATGAAAATCAAAATTTAATGTATTCTCCCTTGTGTCATCTTGTTTTGTCAAGACATCAAATAGAATTGGAAAGTACAAAATAACAAGCCCTTGAGAAATCACAGAAGCCGACCTTTTTGATGTTGTTGGTTTACCTTGTTCTCAGTTATTTGAACAACGATGTTTCAGATTTAAGGGCAAGATAAAGCTCAAATTTTTTTTCCTCCTAAGTAATACAACATCTTACCTAATCAATGAAGGTAAATTTATCTTAAACCAGTACAGAGAATAATTAGCAATTATGCATGTGTGTTGAGTATTTATTCTATTTTTCCAACATCCATTTAGCTTCCAAGCTAACAGATAGTTTCTAACACTGCACTAAAAAGGTTAAAAATCAAAAAAGGCTGGAGAAGAGCTACTTTTCCCTGTTACTTCACTCACAAAATCTCCATACAGCCACTTCAGCCAGTTCTGCAGATGAGTACATGATGCATTTTTTCCCCTTTCCATACAACTGGAAAATAAAACTGAGCAAGAAAGCACCTTATAAACACAAAGTAGTGCAGGACATTTTAACTGAACCCTGAACTACAGCAAACTAATCTCCAGTAATGCAGTTCTGCCTTCAATATAGCAAACAAAACTACTTATAATTAGCTGGCTCACGCCCCTAACAATAACAAATTTAGCTTATGGTGTCAGGAGTTTCCCACAATTTTTCTATGCAGGTATTGATACAACTATTCCTGGTATTTCTTTTACCTAGCAGTGAGGAGGGAAAAAATCCATCAGTAACTTATCTTGTAGAAACAAACATTTTCATAATGTAAGCCCAAGCTCTCCCTATTTCTGTCAAGCATACACTTGGCTAAAACTGCTCTAAAACGATTGGAAGAGATATGTCTCAAGCAATCACATCATGGCTTTCCAGCTCCCTAAACTTTTCAAGGGAATAAGCCTCTCCTACCTTGTGACAACCTGAGTATACAATCATTTTAAAAGTAACAAAGCGTGTTACACTGAACCAGCCAAGCATTTAGCTACAGTATATTCAAAATAAACAAACATGGAACACCTAGCATTTTCAAGCACTAGCAATGCACAAAAATTGGCTAGTTAAAATGCTGCTGAACAATTAAATTACGGGTCTTCTCTGCATCTGTGTCCAAGAAACATTTTTCACCTTGTCCACACACCTATTGCAAGTCTTCTCTTGTTTACATTTACAGTACACTACACAAAGCATCAGCACAACTTCTGAACACGTCAAATTGTATTGTCCGTCACTACTGAATAATGGATCCTTTTCAATAATGCCTGTGTGATCTATTATAACTGGCAGATAATGCAATATTAACTTCTATAAGGTGGTTCGATAATATTACATTGCAGTATTAATTTCAACACTTTCAAAACTAGAACGCCATGGTCTTTTATTTTATTTTTCATGTCAGTTCCATTGTATACAATACTATTCATGTTTAGTTAAGCTAAAATTGGACTGTCTGGCCAGAGCGTTTTCTAGGGCACATTTTTAGAGTAAAAGATGACACAGTTTTAAAAAACAGGGTAAACAAGTACAGTAAAGTGCACCTTTAAAAACACCCTAACTGTAGCAAACAAAAAATTTCAAAGCAGTCCTTCCTAACACAAGCGTTCTGATAATTTATGGTTTACCAACTCAGCAAGGTTACGCAACACTGCATGCCTTTAGATGCATTATTTGAGTCAGTTGAGATTTAATTAAGATCACAGCCTCCAAAATCCCTGTCAAATGAAAATTCACAGAAGACAATACATTATATATCCTCATGCAGATAGTCTCCATTCCATGCTCTGGAATAACATACGTTAATCCTCCTTTCTATCCCGGCAGACCAAAGTTCACTAATTTTGTTTTCTTTTGACACTTGTGTTGTTTTCTGTTTTGTGTCACGGGATCATTCTTTTTTGTGGGGGGAGAGAATTCAGAGTAGATTTGTCTGAATATGGCAGCCGATGGTTTTTTTTTTTGACATTCTCACAGTTCTAACTGTGATGTCATCACATTTTCATAAAATTAACCCCTATCTGTAAGAACATCACTTTATGACATCTGTCCATTGGGGTGAAGGGGGTGAGGACGATGGACAAAACATTAAAATTGTTGAGTCTAGACTGTATTTAAAAAAGAAAAAAGAAAAAGAAGGCTACAAATGGCATTCCTTTCTTTCCAATTAATAACCAACTTTTAACAAGGGATTACCCTGCCTGTGTTTTACCTTTACATGTGAGGTTCTCTGCAATCATAAAAGAAGCATGCTGAGTTTCAGTTATGATTCCCCATCCTTGTGATACCACTCCACATTTTAGAGGAATGCATTTAGTTTTTAATCAGGTTTATCTATATGCTGCTATTAGTCACCGTAAATAAAGGAATATTATTTTGAAAAGGAAAATTGCTGGCACTTTACCTTGTCCAATTGTATTTCTCTTTGCCTTATCTTAATATCTGGTTGCTTATCTCATGGTTTAGAAATGACAGGTGCTAGAAGTCTTTTGTTTGACAGGCCACTACACAAATAACTGTCTTGCTTGAAAGGGCTAATGCACTACTAATGAACAATAAATCAACTTTGATTATAAAGTGTCAGACCAATCAGTTTTCAGTTCAGCTCTATCACATTCTAGGCCAACACAGCTACACTGTTTAGTCAGGATTTGGGTTTCATTTTTACACCGCTATCAATGAAATTTTTGTAAGGTAGTCAGAGAGCTCATTTAAAGCCCTCTGGAAATGTATTTTTCCAAGTGATGTGAGGGAAGAAGTTGTCACAGTAGCACCAGAGAAGCACAGCTTTTACAACACTTCCCTACGTTGTTACTATGATAAATATACAATTCACAAAAAGACAGAACATCTCTGTCTACACACACTAATTATATACACAAATACATGCATGTATTTTGATCATAGATAGGTGTGAACCTATAGAAAAACCTATTCAAACTTGATTCAAAAAGTGTTTTAAGATATTGAAGGCTTTGTGTAGTAAACATGATAACTAAGGACTCAATCCTGCAATTACTTACTATCATGCACAGTGCTTACATGTATCCATTGACTGCAGTGAAATGCCTCACATTGGTAATACCCACATGCATAAGAAAGCCAGGATTGGGCCCTTACGTGAAAGCTAGTTTTGCTCTAAATGAAATATAATTTAGTGTTTTGTTTTTAAAAAGGTAGGCTAGCATGTTTAATTTACATTCTACTAGATATAAACTTCAGTAGTTTATTTTAGTTAACATTTCAACACTGACAGCTAGAATAAATCCAACTATTTAGTTTCATAAACAGATCTTAGTCACCCATTGAATGATTCACACTTCCTGCTGCCAAGCTTGTTTTTGTTAAAAAGGAAGAAACTGTCATTTTCAGAATGCTGACATCTACTGAAATCAATACATCTCATTTTAAAGTTATTTTGCTTTTAAATTTTCTGAATATGGGAATAATTTGACCTATTCAGTATTTCCTTAAAACACGCAGGGTTTGAAAGAGTTAATTCCAAAGAGGAAGAGTGTATATGCACTTTGCTCTAAACTTACCACCCACTTCCTAAGGCTTCCCTCCTCCCCACTACCACCAGCCTAGAAAAATCATCTCATTTGCACTGCAATACTGTATTGCAGGGCTGACTTAACTTAGCTACATTTAGATCCTGTTACACATGTATTTCACAGGCGTTCTTCACACTAGTTAACGTCAAAAACAAAGCTCGCTCACTTAATTTCACATGGCAAATTCACAGGCAAATAAATTCAGCAATCACGGTGCTTGACATTCAACCCTCCCAAAGTATTTTATTTATCTGTGTGGTGGTTTGGAGGGGGAAAGGGGAAGTTGTTTTGTTTTATTTTATTTTATTTTTGCCAACTACAGTCATTTAGTCAGCTAAGATAAAAATAGTCCAGACAGATGAGGAAACAAACTATCAGAATGAAAAGAGCAAAACTATTCTATTTGTTTCCTTATTACCTCTGTAACAACCTACAAAAGAAGCAAAGAAATTATACATCCCTCCTCTAACAGGTAATTATTTACCAAGCGCTTCAAAACATTCTTGCGCGGGATGAAAATGAAAGAAATGCTTAAGCAGCAGCAATAAAAGTAAAAAGTTAAAGACTGCAGAGATAGAAACGTCATTTTATTTGTAAAGCTCTCCCATATTTCTGAAGAGTTGAGAAGCAGGCCTGTAGCTCCCTAATCCATCCCCTCCCCAGTTTTGCCTGAGCTGATTCTAGTTACTGTGCAAGTGCCTTAAAGTGATAACCAAAGATTGAAAAAGAAAACAAAACTTTAAAAAGCAATATGCCTTTTTATTCCTACAGATGCAAAATTAAACGGTCACGCTGTGCACAAGGAAGATACCCAAAAAAATCACAAAATCAATCATATTGACAAACCTGACAAACTCCATTTAGCTGCCACCACAAACAGAGTGCTGGGCCATGAAGCTCTATTAAGCCTTGTTGTACAGTCTTTAGCTTCCTCAGGTTACAGACAGATTGCACGCGCAAGGGTGCTCCTGAGCTGACAAGATGCAAAACTACCCAATCAGCCACGCCCTTCTCCACCAATCACAACCAGCCTCTAAACATAATCAGTTCAAACACCCTTACACAATGGGCCTCCTCTTTTTTCTTTCTTTTTCTTTCTTTTTTTTTTTTTACTGACGGCAGGTGAAATAATGCTTTTGTCTCTAAAGCAACTACAGTTAATTGCTGTTAACCCTTTGACCTGACTATGCATGTGTCTGCTCTCTAGAAAGCATGGCAAATAGCACACATTTACCCTTAATCAAACAGCTGTTAAGAAATATTCTTTAATAAATAATAATAAAAAAAACCACCATATACTAACTGACAAACTGTTTAGAATTATAACCTTTAAGAGTAATCTGTTTTGCAGAGACTAGATGCCATTAACAAAAAATCTCCGCTAACCAATGGTTCATAACAATCCTTTTTAAATTGAATGGAATCAAAGGACCAAACAGCATTAGAGAATAATGCTCCCCCAATTTGAAAAGTCTTTTAAAGATAACTAACCTCTTCTCTTGTTAAATGATTTTTTACCAAGCTTGAGTAGTTCTGTTCACTAAAGGTTATGCACGTTAGGATTATGAAAACTGGAAAACAACAACAAACAACAAAAAACCCTCCACAAGAAGTTTGTACAAATGATCACTCTCTGGCCTTTAAATGAGACTACCTTCCCCTCTTTCTTTCATAAACAAAGCAAAGGAAAATTAATCACAGATCTAGAATGATAAGATGTTAAAATCATCTATCACAAGGCAACGATGCATCTATTGTATCATTCAGATCAGTGTTTCACAAATGGGAATTTTATCTGTCTGTTCTTAAAGCAGCCAAACAAACATTTCGGAGTTTAGTGGAAGTGAAACACTTTGTTTGGGTCTGTGGTATATTTGTAACACTAGGGTTAGTGGTTTCATGTAACTCAAAACAACCCCTTTTGACATCTCACATGTTCAAGCTCAAAGAAATACTTTTTGGCCCCCGTCTTTAATACAAAAACAAATCTTGTTATTGTGTTGTCTCTAACCTAGGGATTGGAACAGCCCCAGCAACCTATTTTCACAGGGCTACACATCTATAATAAATTACCTGATTCATCTCTGTCAATAATATTAAGCAAAATGTCTGTAATTGTCTAGTATTTTTTATCCTCACCGTTTCTAGATATTAAATTCATTTAAAAAGTTAGTTTAGATGCAAGTAATTGAAAAACAGAACTACATTAATAACATTTCCATTTGCAATTGTACTTTATTTGTAAGCATCAGTGAACGTAGGACAATATCCCTATTAGTTATGCTGCTAAAGAACCTCGCAAGAATCAAAGACAAAGGACCCAATTTAGTGACAACTTGTGATCTGATGTTAAATGGGATGTGATACGGATTGCTTTCCATCCTAAAGTGTTTTCATGTCAGATAACAAATTTATTAATGGGATTTTTTTTTCAGGTCAGAAAAAAAATCTGACCCAACCCTCTTATGAATATTTAATAAGGACTAAGGGCATCTTTTGTAAGACCCTAAATCTGCCAAAAAGAGTCTCCATGAATCAGAAAGATCCTGCCCCTTAAAGGCGCACACACAAATTGAAGGACAGGTCAGCACATAAACGGCATGAGAACTGATTATATTTGTAAATATCACATATCAGGGACAGAAAATATATATGCATCCAAGTGGAGAATTTAAAAATGAACACCACCTAGAGATGATGTTCTGGATAAATTAATGACAACACATTGCGCTTAGGAGAATGCCTTCTGTCCAGTGACCTTAAAGTACAGTTGACTGCTACAAACTGTTTATTGAGAGATGATTACAAATATAGGAGTTCTTAGATTTTTCAGTATTTTCTCTCCTGTACTACCTCCTGCCCCATTCACTGTCCCGTCACATTCTCTGCAAACGACAGTATTTACTTACACGGAAAAGTAACATTAAGTGTTTCATGTATTTTTAGCTTCTTTTAATGGGATTTAAGCAACTGAAAAAAAGGCAGGGAGCCAGCATCATGTGACCTGGAAGCACTCCAAAGACCAATAGCAAGTGGTCCATGAACCAGTTTGGAAATCTCTGATGTAGTCTATATAGCTCGATGCAAACTCTTTGGCAATAACATTGCACAAATCATGATTAAACCATATCTTTAATTTTTATTTTCATATACAGCCACACACACACAGGTACATATTGCATAAAGGAAGATCACTGGCCTAGATCTGTCCACAGTTTCAAAGTTACCATATAACCCAGGACAGAAGTCCATCCTATGGTGCTATGTGAGCAAAGAATTGGGTCTATGAAGCCAGAACTTCATTTGAGGCACATAGCACCATCACTTTTCCACAAACAGCGAAAGGTACGATCAGTAACATAAGCACAGGCCTGAGAGTTAGGGGCTCCTATAATCCTGGCTCTGACACTAACTGCCTCTCTGGCCTTCAACAAGTCACACAGCCTTTTTTATTTTTACTTTTAAAGTAGCCAACCATTCTGGGCACCTCTGTTTTTAGTGCCTAACCTCAGAGATCTATGGACTCATTCTCAGAGCTGCTGAGTCCCTGACACTTCGACTGAAGTTAGTGGCCTCAGCCTCTTCTCTTCCTGTCTCCTCATTTGCAAAACAGGGACAATATTACTTATCTACTGCTCGAGGGTGTTGTGAAGATTGATGTTTTTAAAACGCTTTGAAAATGAAAAGTGCCATTTAAAGTATTAAGTACCAGCTGTGGAGCTGGCCGGCAGTATTTTTAAAGCACTCCATACCTGCAAACTCAGCCACCATCTGCCATGAACTAGGATTCCCAGAGCAGCAGAAAGCATAGGTATGGTTCAGTAAGGTCACAAGAAAACACGCTGCATCTCTAAGCCAGCAAATATTGCAGAAGACCAGGAAGAACAGCATGTTCCCTTTCTAAATCTATCAGAATAGGGACAGACTTCACAAATACCAAGTATACCTGGCCAGTGGAGATCATAGATTTAATACATGAATAGGAAATGAAAGCTAGAAATGATGCCTCAGGGATTAGTGAGGAGTCCTTGATGGCTATTTGGCACTGGATTCAATTGAATTTCGACCCACATTAAACAGCAGGTGGTTGGAATATAGCACAAATACCGGGTTCCAGGGTCCAAGCCAGAGGAGGAGATGGTACATATATGGCAGAGATGAAAATAGCGGAAGAAATGGTTTTGTTACATCATTACCCTCTACCACAAGTTTAGTAATAGAGCTCGACTGCTCTCCGCACAGAGAGCTACCCATTTTTATCTCACACCAAGAGACTGTGGGGCAGATTCTTACTCTCATTTATGCTGGCGTAAATCTGGAGTAATTCTAGTGATCTCAGCGAAGTTACTCAGATCTTACAACAGTATAAATGGAGCAGAATCTGGCCCAGCATGCTGCACTAACAGAGAATGATAAAAAGATGGAAACGCCATACAGAGCAAAATGCCTGAAATTAATGCGCAGTGCAGGATTTAATCCTTGCAAACGGTATCATATGCTTCAGTTTGGACCATTCTCTCACTGGAGAGAGCTGTTTGTTCACACAATAGGCTAATAGATGGAAGAAAAATCAGACAAACAGGACCCAATCTAACAATAAATATTTGTGTATTAGCAATCGAAGGGAAAGCTACAAGAAAGATTGCTACAAACGTTGTTGGGTTTGTTTTTCTCTGCTTTTTGGTTGTATATTTTGTTGAACTAATTCATCACTCCTTGTTTCCACAAAAAAAGGTACAGTAGGCTTCCCCATACTGACTCTTCAATATGCACAGATCTGGGGAAAAATCAGTGGCCAGCCCATGCCCCCTGGATCCTTCGTCTTTGTGCTGAAATGTCCGTAAGCCTGACCCAAGTGATTTGGGGCTTTGTGATCTGGGTGGATTCACAGGGGAAACCATGATGGTATAAGTAGCTCCGTATTTTGAAAAGACTCTGCCAATTTGATAGCTAATCAGCTTTAAAAGTAAAACAAACTATGAGTTAAAAGTGCTATACCTAGGCTTGGGTCCCCCATGCCAGTTTGTGTGGTTTTACAATCACATTTTCCTAGTTTAAGAGAATTTTTTACTTTCCTAGCTGTTGTTTGAAGGACTCACAAAAACAATTGGGGGGGGGGAAATCACTGATTGCACAGGAAACAGTGAAACTGACTTTACACAAAGTGCTGTGAAATGCACAAAGTAAATATTTTTTTCACCTTTAGTAATCTTAGACGGTAGAATGATGGTAAAATATTTACAGGCAGATGTGAGATTTTTAAGGTGACTGTGTCCCTTTTAAAAAAAGAACCCTTATCTATTCACAGGGCTCTAAAGTAGTTAATATAATAGCAAGATTTGCTTGTATTAATGCTATACCTATTTTGATATGAGCTAATTACATTGTTTTCCTTTTTGTCCATACAAGTTTGGCTTGAAGAAGACATTTTATTTCCACTCAATGTTCTACAATGGTTTAAATTTCTCTTCATGACATGCGTTAAATTACCATTCACATCTTCATTTAATGTAACATTTTATAATGCCAGTGTTAATAGTTAATTTATATATACACAGCAGGATGTGTCAACATTCAGGTGAGTTATGAATATGATTGTGCAGGAGTTATGGAAGACATTTCAGCAAAATTATGGTTCCCTTTAAACATGAAAATATTAATAATGAATCAAACATCCAGGTAAAAAACAAATTTTATTTAATTGCACCCCCATCCTTAAAATAAGTAAAATAAATAAATAAAATGGCAACGATGTCACTCTGTGTTCATATTTGATTGACTTAATAAATTGCCATCATCTTTCCTAATAAACATAATATCTTGTTTCCACCATAGAGTAAAATTTATTAGCACACTCTTATACCAGGAGGTTTGCATCAGTCACAGCATAGTGTGCAAATTGTTCCAAATGTGCCTGGGCATGTTTTCTAAATTATTTTTCTGCCCCAAAGTACACAATATATTGAAATGTAATCACCACTAAATGCTTTCTGTTACTTTCCTTAATGATCTGAAATCACATTTATGTCACATACAACAGAGGAAATGCAGCAGTTGCCATTAAAAACTCCATTATTTGCCTCGAGTTGACACATATCGGTACTGGAGAGACCACAGATTCACATTTATAACAGGATATAACTGTGGTGAATATCAGGTAGCAAATGGCAAAATCTCACTTTAAAAGGATGACCACTTCATACAAAAATAATGTACTACGTATGTCAACAAGCCATGACACTGGGAAGAAAAAATAGGGATCTTGTCACTACATTAAGATTACCAGGATTTAAAAAAATCATCATTTAAAAAAAATTTTTTTTATTAAGCAGAAACTGCTGAACATTTTCCCCCTCCCATCTCCTTGAGTAGAGCGGTTAGTGTAAATGATTTTAAAGGCAGACAATGTAAGTTTTACCTTCCCTAATGCCAAAGGTTGTGCACTTTGCTATAGAACACGACCCTCTGATACTTAGTACAAATACAGCTTTATGTGGAAAACTTATTTTTATATATACTGCCCTCTACTGTAATTTTGCTTCTACTCAAGAGACTTCCTATTTCACCTCTTTCAACAAATAACTAAAAAAAAGCGTAAAACATTATACGTACTTAACAATAACTGAAATATATAAATTGCAACCGTTTTAAATGAAAAGAAAAAATCTAGTGAAATATGGTACCTTTAATGTAAAAATGCACATTAGTCTATTATACAGCTCACTCACACAGCACAGGGGTGCCAAAAGATATATTTTAGCCTGTCTAGGAGAATAACCTGTATTACTGTTGGACATCTTGCCGTCTTTTACTCACTCTCCTGGGAAAGCACGTCGGCATATTTTCAATAAAACACCTTCTTAGCAGTAATGGGCCTCTGTTCTCATTTCAGTGGTCCCTAAGGTTTCATGATGCAGTATATTTAGCTGACTCGCAGTTCAAGTTTTCCTCCAGCATTCAAAAGACACATAATTTTAAAAAAGCTAAAGAAGCGATTTCTCTTATCTTTTGTTTAAAGAAGAAAACGGTTAACTTTATAAATAAAAAAAAGATGACCTGGTTTATTTCCTAAATAGATGTTTATGTGACAGCTTTGTGAATTTAGGTAGAAGCTCTAAAGAAGCTATATTGTGATAGTGCTGCTGACGCTATATGAGGAGGAAGATTTTTCAAAGCAGTGCCGTGGGATCTCACTATTCTGGTTAAAGTTAACAGGTGTCTCAATAGCTAAATCTCCGCTTACAGGGTTTAAGCACATCAGTCTGACTTCCAAACTTGGCAGGTTATCTTAGTTTGCCTTCTAACAAGAGGGAAAATGATTGAATTCAGCCAGAAATACATGTGGAAGCCCTTTACAGAAATCACTGTCTATTGCCATCCATGGCTTGAAAACTTCTCTGAATAAAACTGCCTCTCTGTGGCCTTCCATTATTGGAAGAATCTTCCAAAAATTCACATTCTGATTGCCCTGAATACGACAGAAGCTCCCTTCCAATTAAATTATTTTCTGAAAGCAATGCATGCTATGGAAGGCATTCTAGCACAGTCACCTCCCTCCAACACTGCAAGACGTGGAAAACTTAAATTTCCACTAACTCCAATCTGGCTGGGAGAATCCCAAGTTCCCCCTCTGATCCTGGGCAGAAGCTGGAAGTAGAGGGGAAAAGAATAGCCAGTAATACCACCTCTGGGGGATACTAATTCTTCTGCTGTTGATGAGCTGCTTGAGATTCTCTCTTCTCCTGCCCTCTCGCCTTCCTAGCTCCCTGTTTTGCATGTGTCAGTTTAGCTGGGGTGGCACAGAAGAGGCGTAGATGGGAGGACGTGCAGAGGACCTGGTGGAGGAGGGAACAGCGTTGTCTGGCCAAGCATCCACTACACTCTGAAGAGGTAGCAATTTCAGTGTTTTATGGGGTGCGGGAATGGGTAAACGGGTTGGAAAAAAAATGAGAGAAGCATCCATAGGTTCAAATAAGCATCCAAACTCTAAGGCTCTGTTCTGAATTTGGAACCTTTGGGTTTCTCCCTTCACTTTAAAGTTGTTTTTGCAACGCTGACAATGGTTGTTTGGTTTGGGGTTTTTTTTGCTACTCTTCTATGTGTCACAATGCTGTGTTGTTGTAGCAAACCATTGGCACATTATTAATGCAGTGTCCCAATCTGTGGCGCATTAAAAATAAACGGGGTCTGTATCCAATTATATGAAGCCCTGCCCCCCAATCAAATCAAAGAGGACTCCTGTCTGCAAGCATGGTTTGTGAATTACGGCCATTTCCCATCAACTGGCTATTGAATGTTGCAATCTGTCCTCTCTCAGGATCAGAAGAAAGAGACGACTCCTACGGGTACCATGATCACAGGTTGGGTCCTCTTCTTTTAGCAGAACTGGCCAACACAAGGGAGTCAGAGGCTCTGCTGGGCTGGCCAAGTTCTCTCCTCTTGGGTGTGAAGCTGCTGCCCCCTCTGTGTGCTGGCAGCCTGCAGAGAGCACTCAATCACACAGCACGGCTGAGTCAGTAGAGAGAAGGCAGAGCCAGAGTCAGTGCGAGCAGAAAGCTGTGGGACAGGAAGGAACTGCGAGGTAGAGCTCCTGGCTCTATGTCCTGCCAATGCCTGTTTCTGCCGCTCAGTTCCAGAGGTACAACCACCATACTCTGGGCCTCTGTGGATGCTTGATTCCAACTATCGTGTATCCATGGGCCCCCTTCTCTAGTCTACAGCCCAGAATCCTGGCCGCAATGCAGTGCATATGACAGAGAATGTTGGATGTAGCAGGTTTTTGGTGTGGTAGGACAAGGGACGTATGGCCTGACCAAATCAAGCTCCACCAAATGAAAGAACTACACTGAGGTCCTTCAAAATAAAATCAAACTCGTAGCATGAGAAAGCCCAAAGCTGCCACCCCCTCCACCTCCCGGCCTGTTTTTTTGGGTTTTTTTTTGTCAAAGAGGCCTGAGAAGTTGGAAAAAAAATACACATATACGAACACATCATAAAGAAATATATAAGAGTGAATAGTACTTAAATATTCAAATTTCTGCCTTCAGGAAACCCAAAGCACGTTATTCAAACTCTAGACAAACAAAATCACAGCTTTTTTTTGCCACTGCACTGCAGCCATTCTGGGGTGGAACACAGTACTGCTTAACAGGGCAGCACGATGCCATAGTTCAGGACGCCTGAAGCGAAGAATCCTGTACTCAAATGAAATTGCAGGCTGGATAAGCAGGCAGAATGGAACTACCCAAAGTATAATTTGGTCAGGACAATGGCTCTGACACCCTTATTCTTTCCAAAAAAAAAAAAAAAGGTTGTATGATATTTTAACCATAAATTCCAATTAACTATTTGGGGGAGGGGAAGAACTGTGGTTTTAAAAGAACATTCCTAAGCCTAAACAGAAAGAACATTAGTGCTGAAGATTACAAAAAAGCCATCTAAAAACTATGAAATTGTAATACTAGAAATGACTAGATTTGCTGAAATGTTCCTCATAACTTGTAATACAAGAGTCAAAATGCAGCATAAATCCTGCTATCTCAAAAGTTCCCTACACAGAAAAATCTCTCTTTTAATCGGTTTACATCTTTAACATATATCAGTTTGGAAGAGTCCTAGGGTATAATTATTATGTGTCTTGGCTAGGCACCTTAATAGCTAGTCCCTTCATCTACTGCAGGGGTGTCCAAACTTTTTGAATCAGGGGCCACAATGCATTGTAAAATTTGACAGAGGGGCTGGGCAAGGATCGGATGGATGGAGTGAACATTTATGTGCATAGCACCCAACACACTGCACCCCAGCAGGCAGCACTTCCGACCACTCTCCACCATGAAATTGACTCGCCCTAGTCAATTTCGGCAGCGGAGCTGGAATCGCAGGGTACAGCCTCCCCTGTGAAATTGACTTGCCCTAGTCAATTTGGGCGGCGGAGCTGGACAGTGGGGCTCACAGCGCAGAATTTCCGCCGTGAAACTCGCTCTCCACTCTCAGATTCCACGGAGGAGCTGCAGACTGGCGGGCACGATACCATTTTAAGAACCGGTTCGATGTGCAGACTGCCTGGCCCGATTTTAAGAACCCGGGACCCGGTTCGGCGGGCCGGATTAAAAAGCATGGCGGGCCGTATGTGGCCCGCGGGCCGGACTTTGGACATGCCTGATCTACTGATTTCTTTAACTGGTCAATTTACTATTTGACTATGCCATGCTTATTGGTTTATTTCACAGCCTCACCATCTTGATGCAAAATCTAAGCAGGAATGGAGTAAAAGCACTGAGTTATTACAGACTGTTTGCTGCCTTGGGAATGTACAACTTTCAATTCCCAGATACGGCTTCAAACATCTGCATGCCTGATGCTTATCTAAAAAGTGAAATTTGCGTGCAAGCAAGGCAGTGATCTAAACTGACAAACTGGTGCACTAGTGAAGTCACAGACATGAGGAAGTGGAGCTACCCCCATTTCCTCCAAAACCTGCAGAAATCAGCGGTCAAACCCAGAAAAGAAAATGAGTTGAGCTTTAGGGTTTCCTTCTGCTCTGCTCACCAAGGCTCACCAGAGGTTGATATGGGGAAATAAAGTGTGGGGGGGCTCTTGTGTGGAGTCGAGCTTGCTATTACTGCAAGCCCTTTCTCCCCACTTGCTGTGTGTTCTCTTTCCCCTGGTCTTCCATCCCTCCCTTCTGCCCACCTTCTCCTCTTTGCTTTTTCTCTCCGTGCCCCCTCTGCTCTCCGTTCCTGCCCCAAACTAGGTTTGACCATTCTTTCTTTCCAATCCTCCTTCTCTGGCTTTCCCAAGTTCTGTACCCCTCATTTCTTCACCTTTGTCACCTACTACCAAGATCTGTCTCTTTGCTTCACCTTCCTTCTAGCGCCATCCCTTGCGACTCCATCTCTTCTAGCTCTATCCATCCATCCTGCTGCATCTCTTTTCTCATCTGAAATTCTGTCCCCATCTCCTTTCTTCCAATATCTTCTTCGTTCTGTTCCCAAACTCTCCTCGCTTCTAGCAAACCCCATCTTCCTTTCCACTTCAAGCACTGCTGCACACTCCCTTGTGCTTTTATCCCTCACACCATCCCCCAAGCTTTGCCCCTTACAAATTCCTCGCCTTCCCCTAAATGTCTCCTCTTCCCTCCTTGTTCTCTGTCTCAGTACCTAACTGTCTTCATTGTTCCCACCTTCCAATCCACGCTGATGGGAGCTGCCAAAACTGGTTCTGGGGATCAGCTCTACATGAGCCCTCTCTTTGGATCCTCCTTCTGTGAGAAGCAGAGAGCTTACCAGTAGAGAAACTTCAGAAGATGATTCAGCAAGGTGACTAGAGATGTTCGCAAAGTCAGAGAGAGACAAGAGATTCTGACCAGGTGTGGCTACACAGGAACAAATACCTGAGCCCACCTTATTATACATTTGGAAATGGGACTTTATGTTAGGAACAAGAAAACTCTAACCATGTCTCATAGCAGTCCATACAAGCTCAATCTCAATCTCTGAGCAACAGTCCCCAAGGCAAAGCCCATGTTCATTCAGACGAAGGTCCACGTTTAACAGGTTTCTCAGCATTGTAAGCAGGCTTTCTTGTATTACAGTGGAACCACTCATTTAATGGCTTTTCAGCAGTGCCATTATAAACCAGAACTTTCCCGGTGTTTATTACTCAGCTTTAAAAACTGGCTCCGTGCTGAAATTTGGCAAACAGTGTCAGCCTAGGAGTGAATTTTATTTTTGCCAATTTTGTTCTTGAAAAAACTGACCTCGTTTTGGCCTGCCTAAAAAAACCCTAAGTTTCACTCTGCAACATCTGTGAGTAACAAGTTAACACTGTAGTACTGTCAGCAGAGCGTCACAGATGTAAGGCCTGAAATTGCTTTGAAGGTGAAGGGTACGATGGATGTGCTAACTATTAACTACGATTATTATTACTGAGGCAGATGCACAAAAGAAAGAAAACAAAAAAGGATGGGAATTTGCAGCTTCATTAGAAACACGAGGCAGAAAGGAAACAAGGGCCCATTTCTGAAAACACTTAGCACATGAGTATCTTTAATCATATGCTTAAGTGTTTGTAGGAGCAGGTCCTAAATTTGAACTATGAAAGAAAAAAATTAATATGGAAGTGTTACTTTCAATTTTCTAAGAAGGTATTTCAGATACAAAAAATACGAAGGATACCAATCAGTGCACTTGCTCTATGACTACTTTAGCTTTGGTGTTGTTATCTGTCAGCTCTGTGTTCTTGGAGAACCAGGATGCAAAACCTCTCTGTCTGACTCACCTCAAACTCTCCCTCCCCCAGCCTGTGCTTGAACCAGAACGGATCAGAGACGGACTTAGCAAAAGCAATGAAGAGGCAGTGGGAGACACACCTACACCCCTCCGGACAAGGGTGACAGGATTAAAGCAACTCCCCATGCCTCGTCCACATGGAAGATGTGAGAAGGAGGAATCTCCATTGGCACACCAAATGGAGTGCCTTAAAGATGAACCAAGGAAACATCTCTATTAGCGTGCCGAATGGAGAACCAAACACCAGTGCAGGAACTGCACTGACCTCTGGGATCAGCGAAGCAGGGAAGCACGGCATGATGGGAGATCTCTGCTCCAGATGCTAATGAACCCACGCCTGCACACACCCAGTTCAGCAGTTATCAGACCAATTCTAGTCATAGATCCTTTATTGATCTCCAAAACACCGAATCTGCCTCATTGCCTTGTGAGCTCCCTGGAAGGAACACTGCCCATAGCCAGGAACGATCAGTTCCTGTCATCCAGCCTAAACAAAACAACTCTGGTGTAATCCCTTGGTCATCGTTTACCCATAAACAAATCTAATGTTCTCCCTTGAGCCACTGTTTCTTCCCTACAAAAACCCCTACCCAAGTTCAAAACTTCGTTCCGCTGTCTGGATCCAAAAGCTGCATCAGTTCCACTGGGACTTCGCCTTTCCTGACTGATGGTGTAGAGGGGCTCTGCCCATCTCATGTACTTTGGACCCTAAGCTGAACAGCCTGTCTCTCCTGGGAACCCTCGACCGGTTCAAGGTGCGCTGACTGGTGAGACCCCACCTCTCTCTCTATCTGATTAAGCTCATTTTTACCCCCTCAGACCTAATTTGATCTCTCTCTTTCACTCCAGGTATAATTTTCTAAACCTGACTTTCGTAATCAAACTTGGGCTAGATTTCCCCAATGTCCCAATAGAAACCGTGTAATATTGTAGCTGTTTTGTCTGTTGGTCTTTCCTTGTATAGCTGTTACTCTATATACCTGGCAATAACTTTTGTAATGAAGCTGGTTGACAGACTCTCACCAAACTGTGTCTACTCATGTGTTTTCGGCTTCCCTATCTTGCTCTGTAGTAACGCTTCTCTTATCTAAGCCAAAGATCCTTGTAACACCCAAAAATCCTGTGGGGTTTGCTCACCAAGGGGGTTACTAACAGAATAATTGTAATGTTAAAGTGGGGATAGGGATGTGCCGAACCTGTGGCATGTAAGAGTGGCAGCTTGAGAGTGCTGTTTGATCCAGTCCACTCAGACACGCTCTGTTAATCTGTGAATGTGTGTGTTTAGATGTGGGTGTTTATCTGAGTCTGGGGCTGAAGGAACCCAGCTCTGGGAAACTTAGGTCCTGCAGAGCAGCTCTGTTGAGAAGCGACTTGCAGGAGGAGGAAGTAAAGCTCCACAGGAAAACACAAGTGATGCATGCAGTACAGTGATAGAATTACAACCCCCCAGGAAAGTAACCTTAATAAACGAGCGTACCCCAAGGTGACAAGCAATTCTGGTAACAGTACAGTATTATCATTAGTTTTAAATGAAGTTGAATTTAGAGCTTATTAGGGACCTGATCCTGTCCATTGGAATCAATGGTTTGCCATAGATTTCACCAGCTAAGAATCAGGCCCTAAAGGCGCTACTGAGTGAAGTCCTTCATTTGGCTGCAGAACTGATAGAGTAGCGGCAGCAACTTTTTCATTCTCACCTTGCTCCTAGACCTGGAAAGTTCATCTCCAGAGATTCCTAACACGACCAGCATGGATATTAATTAATGTTAAATGTATTGATGCGGACAAGCATCAGCTAAGAATGATGGAAGGGATTCTCAAAAGGTGCCCGTAGAAATGCTCTAGGAATTATTCTGAAGAAGTTCTATGGCCTTTGTCATACAGGAGCTCAGACTACATGATCATAATGGTCCCTTCTGGCTTTGGAATCTACTAATCCATTAATTAAGAGTACAATTCCTGTAGGCTCTTTGAAAACTTGCCTCGACTGATACGAAACTCATTTTACACAGACCCCCTAACTCTGATCTGGACTGGATATGGCTTGGTTGAACAGAGGTGAAGAATAAGCTATCCCCATTAGAAAAATCTCCTGAGCCACCAGGTCCCCCGTTTTATTATCTTTTTAGTGTACTGAGGATTTTCTAGAAGCAAAAAAATGTGATCAGTATTTCTTCTTTGCTGGAAACAGAGAAGAAAAAGATGCTAACCGTTGCCTGTGAACAGGGATCACTTTCATTTGGAACGCTTCAGTTTGTAAGGTATAATATCAAAGCAGCCTGAATAGGTCATCAATGCCACTTCCAAACACAGTAGAAAGGAGAACAGTTAATCTTTCTGAAAACTTTCTGGTCACCTAAGCAGCTGCTATTTAAATACAATTAACAAGCTAAATGATTTTAAAATGATAATCTGTTTAATATGGCAGCATCACAACAATTTGCATCTCATTAAAATATTAAAGAAATTTAAGAGTAGCTGCAGAATGAGTCTCCCAAATGAGCTGCACACCAACGGGAGAACCCAAATACCAAATTGATAACAGTATCTCTGCACAGTCTTTAAAAAGCCTTACAGTTCATGGCCTGACCCAGTGGCCCAGTGTTTGGTGCTCTGCGTCACCCTGTGAGTGAACCCATTCAATTCCTTGTCAGATCTCATTCATCAGCTCACACTAGGAATCTTGCAAAGGTAATGCGCTCAGCTCCTGGCAGCAGGGATGACCTCATATGGCTGTGCAGTGAAGCCTGTGGCCGGTCAAGGGCTCCAAAGGGACCTCTCTAGCCACAGCTTTCCTGGATGAGCGAAGGATGCCACAAGGCGGAGCACTGATGGAAGTGGGTGTAGAACAAGGAAGGAAGGAAATGGGAGGGAGTGTCTGTGGAAAGGGCACTTTTGAACGAAGCGTTGATACAGAATTGAAAACTATTTACCCTGTAATAGTCAAACTTAATTTTATGCACACAGCGTACAGTGCCAGAAATCTTCCAAGGCTGCTGCTGGGATTGGTCACTTGCATGTCTCACTGTCATTAGAAAATAAACACTACAACCAAATCCATGCAGCAGGAAAAAACAACACCAATAAAGGGAACATTTTCTTAGAAACCTAAGTCCTCTTTTCAAGAGAGACTTTCAACTAAACTTAGGGTCTTGAATGCCTGTTACTTGTGAAAACAGGACTTCAGCCTGGGGGTGGGGGACGTGACACTGCTATACTGGTTTAATTAAACCTGTAAAACTTTTGTGTGTCGATGATGCCATTGGGTCCTAAATCACTTACGTACCTTTGAGTTTTTAAAATATTTTATAAAATATAGTCATAAAAGTTATACTAAAACAACGTTGTTTTATAATGAGCAATACAAGCAAAATGTGTAATTAAGGTTGTCAGTTCTGTTCTCTTTTTGGTTTTACACAGGGCTGAACCACAGGTTCTGAAGCAGAGGTGAGTGGCAGAAATTTAATGAGAAGAAACGAGGAGCAAGAAAGCTAGATGTATTGGAAGTGGAGGGCACATCAGACCTGCCTTCACTCCTCTGCCACAACAGGGGACAAAACTGTGGGCAGCCGAGCGCATGAGGGGGCAGGATGGAAAACTAAAGATATTTTAGGGTATTTCTATTTAGCCCTGCAGCCTCTTGCAAGTGGGATAGAAGAGAAAGGCTCTACTGGACTACAGAGAAGATAAGTGGGGTTTCATGGAGAATATGGAGAACTGCCAGGCTCTACAATGTCCTGGAGACAGAGCAGGACTGCCAAGGAGCCTATCTGCATGCCTATGTTTGAAAAGAAAAACCTTCAGCGCTAAGTCTCAAGACCTGGGTTAATTTGACTCTGGATAGGGAGGCTTGGGCTGCGGGGCTAAAAATGACAGTGCAGACATTCCCAGTTGGGCTGCAGCCCAGGCTCTGAAACCTGGCGAAGGGGAAGGATCTCAGAGAACGGATGCCAGCCCAAGCGGGAATGTCTACACTGCCATCTTTAGCCCTGTGAGCCTGAGACAACTGACCTGGACTCTGAGACTTTGTGCCACGGGTTTTTCTTTGCCATGTAGACATACTCTAAGGGAATATCATTGCAGAGCTGAGAAGTCAGAAGGTTTGAGTGTGTTTGAATGGGAAGGCATAAGAACTGAGGCTCGTGTGAGGATATGAATAGTGGCTTAAGTGGCGTCTTCCTGGATTAACAGGAATTGTGTTGACTGAGAGAGTGATTGAGCAACCTTAACTATAAAATGAACAAAAGTTTTGGTAAAGGAATAACATTAGAATTACAGATATTCGGTCAAAGAATAAGTCACTTTTAAAGCTTGCTGCTCTGAATCTGCAATTATCTTAATGATAATGGCTTACATGTCAACAATGCCTTTGATCCAGAAAGCCCCAGAGTTCTTTACAAAAGTGAAAGAGCATGCTTTCCTCTTTCTGCAAAGTTTTTCAACTTTTTTTTTACATAACCCTTTTATACTTTATCGCTGCAATGTAACCACTTCTAGCGTTGAGCATGACAGCTGTTTAATATTGCACGGCAACAATACACAACAACGGAGAGATGAAAAATAATAGTTTATCCAACTGAATTTGCAGGGGAAATTTATGGAGGCAGAATGTAATTATTCAAATGGAATTTGGCCAAGTGCTTGAGATATTCAAAAAGACCAGGGGATCTTACATGACAAGTGGCCAGTACTGTTTTACTTCTACTTTGAAGGACAGCAGCTGCAGCTGCATAGTGGCTTCTAACTTGATCCTGGGGCACTGGTTCAGAATTCCCTCATAAGGAAAAGTGAATCACTGTGCTACCAACACTGCTCCCGGTGACACCCTGGGTTTTTATTGGAGGTCACCCTTCTAAGTAGGGACCAGTGCTGGTTAGATCTGCTTTTCAGATCTGATGAGATTACAGCCTGAGGTGACAGTATGGCTGTGAGCATTTTTCTACTTTACACAGCCTCTATGTTTTAAGTGTGGAAGTATGGTTACAAAGATACAGAACACTGTCCTTATGACGAAAAATGGAAGAAACAAAGCCTTTTTGTGAAGCAAGCTGTTACGAAATGTGCTGCTCTCATTGTAAACATGCATGAGAAACATCAGAGCCCTTCTCGCCATTTTCCAGATCTAACAAATAAGGTTAAGCATTCCTTGTACTGCACCAGATAATGACAACATGCATCACCCCCAAAGCTTCCTGTTGAGAGATGCCAGCATCTATTGACACAGGCTTCATGTATTTCTCTTTGAGACTTGTGGTTTTGCAGTTTGTCAAAACAGGATACTATTTAAATGGTAAAAGTTACTGATTTAAGCATAAAGATGTATTGCTGTTTTAGCAACCAAATTTGTGTGTGGGGAAATTCTGATGAGTCGTCTGTTGTTGTTGTTGTTTTTAAAGGTACCTTATCTAGTTTTGACAACACGCTGTGTTTATAATTTGCATCCGATGAAGTGGGCTTCTGCTCATGAAAGCTTATGCCCAAATAAATTTGTTAGTCTTTAAGGTGCCACAGGAGTCTCGCTGTATTTACAACGCTAGTTCTGAAAACAAGTGTCTAAGCAAAATGACTATCACTTTCTATGAATTACTGAACATGTGTAATTCGTTTATCGGTTATACGGTGCTAAACTCAACTCCAATTACACAAATGAAAACACCTGCTTTGTACACATAGATCTTTCCATACCTCATGGGGAATGCACATCAGTGTAACTATGTAGTACAATCTGGTTCATAAGCCTGCACTAATAATACAAAGTTATTGATTTTTTTTTAAATTTGCATATGAGACAATTACAATGTTTAACCTCCCAGTCAATAAAGAAGCATTAAAAAGAAGAAAAGAGACAGCAGTTTTCAGGGTGAAATAACAATTTTTATGAAAAATGGGTTGTTAATAAATACCATATTTCTATTAACAGAATTCCATTGGCTATTATATTAACTGTAATGTTTAAACAATTATTCAGCGGCTTTCCGAAAGACTGGTGAGCACTGCATGCCGAGGATTCAGGAACTCGGAGACATAGTTGGTTTGTGTACATTGCATTGTAAAACTGGATCTGTGAGACCCAGGCTTGTGGACTTGGCATTTCCAAGCTTGTGCTTAAGTGCCCAAAACTGCATTGTAAACTGGGCTTCCAGTTGTTGGAGCCAGGTCTCACAGCCATACTAATACGTTCATATGGCACTACACAGACCTTCGGACTCGAGTCTGGCTTGACCTGCATCTACCTGCAAAATGACAGGGCTTGAACCAAGGCACAGCAGAACTTGGGCTCTGACCCATCCCATTAGCAGAGTCCTAGGACCCAAGTCCTGAGTGCTTGCTGACCCAAGTCAAACTGATTTGCATGTGGACAGGAGAGGGTTTGGGCTTAAGCCTGAGTCAAAGCCCAAGCTGTGCACTGTAGACATACCCAATGGGTCTAAGGGCCTCACATAGTACATCACTGAGAAGAAATTAAGGGGACACTGTAAGCCTAAAAAGCCCCACATACCACTGTTAAGTTTTCACTACGCACTATAGTTACAAAAAATAACAACGTTTACTGAACCTAGGAGATTAGAAGGAAAACCTTTATTGCCCTTTTTTCTGGCCTCATTTGTTTACTTTAGGAATTTGTCAGCATTTCGTTTCTCCTGTATAGTCAGACCGTTTCCCCTGCTGTTTTATGTGTGTCCCCCCATGTTGTCTTGCCACACTGCAACAGGGGAAAGAAGAACAGTTTATTATGTAGGAAAATGTGATTTCAAAACAACAAAAATTGTCAGAAGGACTCCAGGGTAGCAACTGATACCACTTTCAAACTGGCTAGATTTCAAGTTTATTGCATCCTTTTAAAATAGCAGAAGGAAAAGGAGTAGCAACTAAGGAATAAAAGATTTTGAAGATACTTGCATAGATGCCAGATTCTCAACATCCACTTTCTTTGTAACATAATTCAGTCCTTCTCTCTTCTGTCCAAGCTCAATTCTTTGCTGCTCTTAGTAACACCTACATATTGTTGCTAGCTTCACCTACTGTAACTATTTGGAGCAGTCTCCAAAACTTATACTTAACTGCTGATTCCTCAATCCTATACAAATAAACTGCCTTCAGCCAATCAGCTGTCAACAAGCTGACAATAGCAATTATAATTATCTATCCTCCAAGTCCTCTCCTCACATAGGGTCCCATCCTACCCTTGTCTGTTTGCAACTTTTCTGTTGTCATAACTGCTCTAATTTGAGAGGCATGGTTACGAAAGTAAATATTGCATTGTATTTTCAAATATAATGTGTCAGTGGATAAATACAGAAGTGAAAGAACAGGCCTCCAACAGGTGCCAAGAGAAATCAACCAGTAATGGAAAAAAACAACCACCACCCTCTCTAATTATTACACGACCCTCTTCCAGGAGAACAGGGCTGACTGGATGCTGCACCCACTGTTAAGAGCTTTTTAAAAACAAAACCAAAAGTTACAAAGAGAGAAGTGGTGTTTTTAAAAAAAAAAAAGCATTCCACTTACTCATGTGGAATTGGAAATCAAACAACAAAACACATTTGCAGTTGTCACCATTGGTAGAACATGTCCGCAGAGCTCTCCCAGAAGACAAGAGTCTGTTTTTCTCCTCTGTGGACACAATCGAGTGAACCATTCGCAGTGATCTCACTTTCCGAGCAACAAGCTAAATTGCCTTGAAAACATGCCTACAGAGACACCCAGCTGCTTATTTGTATATTGTATAACTGCTATCTCCTACTGTCTGCGATGAATAATTTGAGTTAAATAATTTTAATTATATTCTGAATGCAAAAGATACTAATGTTCTTATACAAAAACAAACGAATATCCAAACACACAACTCCACGCTGATCTGCAAGAAATACACAAACATTGCAGCTTGCAAGAGTGTCACCACAAGGCTTTGGGGCCTTTATTTTTGCCAGACAGCCTACTGTTTTGTTTCTAAACAAGGGTAACACCACTAGTTCACCTTCCACATTAATATAACTTTACTGATTCTCCTTCCTCCTTTGCTCATTATCACAGTACAGGGTACAGTACACAGTACAGTACTGACACAGAGGAGGTAAAAACGTAGTCTTTGCTCTTCCTATGAACAGATATTGGGAGAGGAAATGCAGCTACTGTCATTTGCTATTTCCCACGTGCTTTTTTTCCTTTTGCAGTGAAACTCGAATTTTTCTGATGAGATTTTATTCGATTCCCCCACCCTTCTCTTTTAAATACTTAACCCGTTTCAACTCCGCAAGGTCTATTACTATCATGGAAAGTTAGGGTTCAATCTCATGGAGCATGGCTGGAAAACCACTTGGAAAAGAGTTGCTATAGGTGACAGAAGAATGATTCCTGAAGGAAGGTCAGAAGTTAAAACAAACAGCTTTATATCTGAGGATACAGAGAAAGACTGTAGAAGCCTGTGTAAAATGGAGCAACTTTTCAACCCAATCAACAATGTGCTTATTATTGCCATTCCAAGGCAAGTAAAATAATGATAAACATGGACCAAAGTAAGATAATCTCTATTCACAGCATTTGAATAAATCACAAAGTTAAAAGTAAAATCAATGCAGGTCTTTTGACTTGCCAACTTTTATTTTACTGGCTCTTGCTCTGCCTTGTTTTACTTTAGGGGATTTTCTTTGTTCCCTTTGCATCTTTTCTCGTGCAGTTCTCACTTTCCTTCAAAGTCCCTTTCCCATAATAAAAGGACACAAACGGAAAGAACTGCTGAGTGCACAATTAAATAGTGCATGTCAGTAACAAAAATTCAGTTGAGCTCTGCAAAATCTGGATTGCTTATCCAAATGTTGAGGTTCCTTTCTTTCTCTCTAGAACCTCCCTAATTGTTCCCCTGATTCTCCTCACTGCTGAAATTCACATCTTACAGCAGCTCCTAAGAACGGCCTTACTGGGTCATCTAGCCCAGCATCCTGTCTTTCGACAGTGGCCAATGCCAGGTGCTTCAGAGAAAATGAATAAAATAGGCAATCATCAAGTGATCCATCAGGTATGTCATTCCCAGCTTCAGGCAAACAGCAATCCCTGCCAATCCTGGCTCACGGGCATTGATGGACCTATCCTCCATGAACTTAGCGAGTTCTTTTTTTAACCACAATATATATATATTCTTGGCCTTCAAAACATCCTTTGGCAAAGAGTTCCACAGGTTGACTGTGCGTTGTGTGAAGAAATATTTCCTTTTCTTCCTTTTAAATCTGCTGCCTATTAATTTCATTTGGTAACCCCCTAGTTTTTATGTTATGAAAAGTAAATAACACTTCCTTTTTTACTTTCTCCACACCAGTCATGATTTATAGACTTCTATCATAGTCCTCTCTTTTCCAGGCTGAAAAATTACTCCCGCCTCATATGGATGCTTTCCCATACCCCTAATCATTTTAGTTGCCTTTCTCTGTACCTTTTCAAATTCAAATATATCTTTTTTGAGATGGGGCGACCATATCTACACACAGTATTTAAGATGTGGGCGATTTATAGAGAGGCAATACAATATTTTCTGTCTTATTACCTATCCCTTGATAGGTAATCCTATCCAATAGAAATCCTAATGATTCCTAATGTTCTGTTAGCTTTTTTGACTGCCGCTGCATACAGAATGCTATTAAACTAACCACAGCAAATCTCCACCTTGTGGGCACTCTCAGCTTCCACCCAAGCCCTCCTTTGGTGCTGTCTAGCAGCTGACAGCCAAGTACCCAGGAATTCCCCAGAGCATGCAGCACGAAACTTTCCGGTTTAGACAGGTGCCAGCAGAGAACGAATCATAGACATGATCCTTAAAAGGTATGGGGACATAACTGAATTAATCTAACACTATGATATCCAAGCCCACTTTCCTGATGTGTGGTACATTGCTGACTGCCAGGAGGCAAAGAAACTGCAGTCAAATTGGTTGCAGCTTTTCCTAAATAACTGGTTGAACTTGAACTAAATCAAGCAGGGAAAGGTGGAAGAGGGCAGATAGAAAAGACCTCCAAAAAGTTCAGAAAATTATTGATGATGACCTGTTCTGTTCATTCCCATTGAAGCATTTGGCATTGGCCACTGTCAGGAAACAGGATGCTCGGCTGGATTGACCATCGGTCTGACCCTGACTGGCCGTTCTTATGTTCCCTCTTTCAACTAGCAAATCACATTTTCCTTCACGCACGTAAAAGGGAAAGAAACCAAACACTTACCACAATTGGCTCCTCAACTGTGTGATGAACCCCGTTACAGATGGTATCCTGCAAACTATACTCTCCTCACAGACTGAAATACACACAGTGTTCTTCACTACCTGTCCTAAACTGGTGAAGTGTTAAACAGCTGCAGCATTTCTCCCTAGAGGTGGCTGCATTTCCTGGCAGATGAAGTCCAACAGACCTCTAAATTTAACTCCCAGGGATATTTGGAAGCTTAGGTAGTTATTGTGTGAAAAGCATTTGACATCCCTGGATGACAGGTGCTGCAGAGGCATATTAATTATTATTACAGGATTAAATGTTTATGTTAAGGTTTGGATCAGAGGTTGAATGAATGCTCAAGCTGGTTTTATTTTTCCCCAAACTGATTTGTCCATTTCTAATGCCAATACTCCAGTCGGTAATATAGGTTTTCACAGGGGGCATTAATTCTGCCTTTGATTTTAAGTAAAATTTTCTTCATTTGAGCATTATTATATTCTATATAATCAGGTGTAAGCATTGCACAAATGGTATTGTGATCCCAGGAACGTGAATACAGCTGTGTAGGCAGCGAAATACTTATTTCCAAAGTCATTTGTGCACACTCTCAAAATGACTGCTGTCTACAGGTTTTCTGAAATATCTGCCCTGCTGTTCATAAACCGTAAAATATAATCTCCCTTTTGTGAGGCTCCAATTGGTAAATTATATTTTAAAAAAAAATTCAGATTGGCTACTCTCTGTTAAATGGTGGTTATTAAGACTGAACACAGCCAGTCCTACCTTGAAAGAACATTGCCCTGAGAGAATGCACATCACACTGAAGTTAAGAAGCTTCATCAATTGACAATCAAACTTGTCACAGTGGTAGTTTAGTCAACAAAAAGAGCTTCAAAAATTAAATTTTTGCAAGGGCAAATGACAGAATTCATATTATTGAACCAGAAAAGTGGTTCCAGCTGTGCTAGCTACTGAAGGACAAATCTCAACAGGTTTGCTATGGATGCTTATCTGAGCTACTAGAGTTGGTCAGAAAAATTCCACTGACCCTTTCTTTTCTTTTCCAATGAAACATTTTACATAAATGGTCATAATTTTTTGCACCTAATTACAACTACCCCTATTTATAAATTAGGCTGGAGAGCCTGAGAGAGAAAACTTTCTTCCAAGATTTCTCTACTTTGGTTTGAGCCATTTAGAAATTTATACCATAGTTTTCTCCATGATGTTTAAAGTCCGTGGGCTGGAAATAGCGGAAGGGAAAGGACAGACATTGCCACAGTATTAGAACTTCCACAAATCATGATACTTAAAAAAAGTCTGGTCCCAGCTGACACAAGGTTATACATGTGGGCCAAAAGGCCAATTTCAAAATGTACGCAAATCTGTTCTTTAAGCCAAATACCAGTCCATTTCCCTCAAGTCTCTCAACGTGTAAACAGATCTGTCACACAACCCTGTAGATCTACATCAATGACAATGGAGTTTTCAAATGACAGAAATTCTTTGAAAAGTCAGGTTTCTTCCTCAGCAAGGCACAATCCTGTGAACTTCCCACCAAAAAGGATGTCAAACTGCTCAGTCTGGCAGCCTCTGTTACTGGCGGCAGAATCTCCCCTTACTCTCTGGGGAGCACCAAAATCAGACCAACACATCTAAGATAGGAACATGCAACATGCAACGAAGGAGAGAAGGAATAAAAATAAGAGGCCATGTTTTCATGTACTGAGCAACTGAGACTCATTCTAGTATGCAATTACCAGGCTTCTGTGCAGATTGGTAACTGTGTGCATAAATGATTAGCCACATTTTGTTTATGAAATCTGGCAATTTGCATATGCAGTTGTGAAAACGTACGTACAGCTTAGTTGCATGATTTTGCTGGTAAAATGTCAAAAAAGGGTGGCCCTTTGGGGGAAATTCCTGGACTGGGATTCAGGCAATCTGGGTTTAGTATCTAGTTCTGCTACAGATTCCCTGTGTGGACTTGAATAAATCACTGAAACTCTTTGTGCCTCAGTTTCTCATCTTTAAAAGGGGGATACACTGGTGTAAATCAGACAGCACCCCACTGATAGCTATAGAGTTACACTAATGTAAAACTGATGCAAGAGACAAATCAGGTCTAGAGAGCTAAATTCATCCCAGGTGGAACTCTACTGACATCACAGGGCTTACTTGATGGTCACCACTTACACCTGGTATGAATTTGGCTCACACTGTTTCACTCTGTGTTGCACCGTAGCACGTTGAGGAAATCCAAACAGCAATGAAGATACATCAGAAACGCTCGATGCCAAGATGTGTCACCTAGGTTAATAACTTAAATAGAGAAGCATATTATTTGAATCATACAGTTTAAAAAAAAGCCTTCTACGTGACTGAATTGGCAAGGGAGGTCAGTGTTGAGATCTTAGAATTGTGATGGTATCACTTTAAATATCATCAATCAGTGTGTTCCATTGCATTACTTACACTCCACACATTGGCATATGGCATGATCTATGGTACCGCAACATGACTCCAGAGATGTAACATGATAAAGGAGATTTCTGTGTGTGGCAAAGCTACAACCTCCACTGTACAGCACGGACATCTCTGATTGTTCACACTAATTGGACACAGTTCCGCACAGCTCTCTGAAGACCCATATGCTTCCTGGGACTTCTATCACATTATGTTACTTTACTTCAAAATACAATTTTAAAAACTTTTTCAACGAGACTTACTAAACCCAGGATGTAGATTTCCCAATTAGTCTCTGTTTAAACATCTGTTGGTAGACTGCATTTAACATTAGTTATTTGAGCAAAGCACAATTTGATTAGGCTGTCTGAAACTGAGCCAAAGTCTGCAAAATAATAGCTCAATTAAATTTTGTTTTGCTTTCATTTGTCTTCTACTTTCCCAAGTGTGATGCAGTTGCATATAATCAAGTAAACCAATTCTTTTCAGAATGTGAAAGTTAGGTGCCTTTTCCATCCTCTCTCAAAGTGTATTTACTAATCTATTCCATCTTCTTTACGTTTTGTCAAACCTCAGCCTGACACAAACTACTTTGCTGTGCCATCAGTTTTCTTAAATTTTCTATATTTTCAATTATTTGAGATTATGTGCCATTTATACTACACCTTACGTAGATTAATAATTTTTAAAAGGCCGATTACATCCATTATGAATGTAAAAACATTTCAGCAGTGTAACAGTGTTCCCCATACACACATTGTATGAAATATTTTGCCAACCTGACTACAAAGTCATAAAACTGTCAAGTTCCAAAGCCACTTTCAAAATGGCATTTCCAATTGTTTCACTGGTATTAGTTTCTACTCATTCTTCAATGTTGCACTTGTTGCCCTGAAACTTCAATATTAGCTCTAGAGATTTAAACACATGAGGCAAACAGCTGCTCTCTTCAGCCCAAACAAGTTAGATCAAAATGCCTTCTCTCTTTTTTTTTTTTTTTTTTCTCCTTCTTCCACAAACTGCCAGGACTCAAGTATTTCTGGCAAAGTTTACAGTTTTAGGGCAAAATTCTACTCTCTGATTCTTGCTGCAGATTTCTTAATTGCCATGTGCATCTCCAGTGCATATTCTCCTCTTGTTCCCCACACAGAGAATACCATAATAGTCCACAGTGCTGACTGGAGAGGAGAATTTTGCCTTTAGAATTGGAAAAAAACATTTAACTGATAGATAGATAAGTGTATCATTAACATGTGAAGTGAATATTAGCTTGTTCTTTAATATTTTTTATACGAAGAGTACACTTTTTCTGATTTTCAAAAAAAAAAAACCCTTTAAATCTAAAAGAATTTTAATCAGAGTATGTTTATTTTGCACTAGCTTTTTTCTTTCTTTTTTGGAAATGTATTTTTGTTTCAAAATGTGAATACAAGAAGACAAGTTGAAATATGTATTTGGCAGGATCTTCCCTACTGTGTGTTGCTGAAAGCTTTAAGTACTACTGTATTGCTCATGTAGTTAAAAATCTGGTGCTTTAATGCTGATATGGCAGTAGCTCCGGAATTCTTAAGATGAAATTTACCCCAGCTCTGCCAGTCTTTGCAATATACAGCAATTTAAAATACTAACACAACAAAATAGCCCTAAAAATTAAGGCTGATAAAGTCCATGAGAGTTCAGAATGGGATATGTCCTGTTTTAAAATGTAGAGAGCTACTAAATATGACAACCATCTGATGTATGAAAATTATTCAGAACCGAAAACAGGCAGTCTGGAAATAGCTGGGATGACTTCATTTAGACAGAATTACCCAAATCTGTTTCTAATATACACAGTACACATCATAAATTTTTACAATATGACAAAAAAACAAACTTAATAAAAGTTCCTGATCTTTTGTTACAAAAGCATGCTATAGCCATGATATGTTTATAATATTTTGTCCATGATATCATAGCTAAGTAACGAACACTAGGCAACACAAAAAACAGTTACTAGGTATGACTTCACCTCACAACTACCGTAATTACATCAACGTACAGATTGCCTGAGTGTACATTTTCCAAACTGCTACTCGGTGATTACATTTAACAATTACTTAAAATGCGTTAGACTAATATTCTCCTTTCTTCATCTCTCAGGCATCAGTTAACTTGGAAGCCGGAGATTTCTATTACAAGTGCCATTCACTCCTCACCGCTTCCCCACTCCCCAATTATACTCATACGCATAGCAGGAATAATCTGAACGGATAAGAGATTTTTATCCTATTTCCTTCATTCCTTGTTATTTGACAACTGCTTGAAAACTCTTTTATAAAAAAAATAACTGTAGGAAAACAGGAGACATCTTATGATCGCAGAAGGGTTTGTTTTCCCCTCCCACCTCCCCCAGGACCAAACTTTTCAACCATAACCCACATGCACCACTTCAATCTCTCTGTTTTACTATCTCAGCTGGCTTTCCTGCCTAGGCATCTTGCCAAATGGACTGGACTGCCCCTCATTGTCACTTCTGTTCTATGGCACTTGCACCAACTGCTGTTATTTTAGGCTTCAGGAAATTTTCTAACCACTGGAGAGGCTCCAGTGCTGTGCACTAATAAGTTGCAGATTGGAGCATTCTAGTGTGCATGTGTCTGAACCGTGCCATGGTTTGTAGCGGGGCGGAGGGGGGGAACAACAACAACAAAAAAAACAGTAGTTCAAAAATGCTGCCTACTCAAATTGACAGAAAAGTGACCTCTGCACTTCATCAGAAATTCCTGCAGACTTACAAAATAAAGGAATTTGCTTTTATCACACAGTGAGACTCACATGGAAAAATGGAAACAGTACATTATTTGACCTTAAGTTGCCCCCTTTTCAACCACAGATGAATATTATGTATAAAAACTCTAAATCAATTTAAGATGTATTAAAAAGGCTCTCTTCTTCTGTTTTTGAGGTGATTTTTTTAATCTCTAGTTTTATTTTATAATGTAAAGCAAGCAGGAAAGACTCTTAATTTCTGTAACTGGAATCTATCATTCTTGAAGGCTGATTGTTTAGTATCTTCCGTATAAAGTTCACATATTTTACTTGCATCAGGAAATAATAAGCAAGCATCACTTACCCAAGACTGAGTCACAAACATTTGCTTATATTCACAGAACCCATTTTACACAACTTTAGGAAACTGTGCTAGTCTTTGAACTGCAATTCACGGCTATGAGAAATTAAAAAACTTTTGCTCTTTTAAATGCCACAAATCCAGATATATTACCTCCTTGCAATATCATTAGCTTCCAAATATCATTCTCCTCTTAGCGATCCCTACACAATAGATGTCTTTGCTTAATGAAATTACTTTTCAAATTTGCTACACTCAGTGCTGGGTACTTTTAAATTTCAATCTTTTCACATCCTTGAACTCTCATCAACATTTTTTCCAGACTGTGTCAATAACATTGATTACTTGCAGTTCCAAATTCTGTTCTGCACATGGAAATAAAACCATTTGTTTTAAAGTATTTTCTGAAGAATGAAGAATTTAGCAATCATATCTACAAGAGCTAAAAAAAGCAAACCCCAAGCAGACAAATAAAACCAAAGTCCTCATTTTAGTATGCTGGAAATAGTGACTAAATTCCTGATACACAGATCATGAACCTCACTGTTGCTGGACTGACTGATGTATCTTCCTGTCAGATATAAATGATCTTTTTGGATCATTAATATGCTCATTAATACCTTAGCAATTCTAACTCGCTGTACTTAAAACCCAGTACTATAGCTCAAAAGTGCCTTGATAGTTTTGTTGAAGTCATAAATGTAAGGACCCCTAACTACACCGTTGTTGAGATGCCTCATACCTACAACCAATCTGTTGCTTTTACAAATTTAATCTAGGTATTAAGGAGGTGATTGGGGAACCACGTCGATACAACATCTTCAACCCAGCTGTACATCATATAAACCACTACAGGTGGTGGCAGTCTCCCATGATTCCTAGCAATAGTGTATACCTTTAACTCACTAATCTGTAATACTACAAAACACTGCTCTCATTTTTTCCAACACACAAGTGGACTATCAGCGAGGGTCCGACAGTGTTATTCCTAATTACCTTTTTTACACTCTTGGTCCTGTGGCTCTCATAATTAGTTACCTGGGGCTGCAATCCAATTTGAAGTGATGACAAGAAAGTGATCCATGAAAAAGTAATAAGTTAAATCCAATTTCAGCCTTCCTCTAATTAAATGCACATGGAACTAATGACTCAAACCCTACCATTTCAGTGATAATGGTAATTAGCGAGGTGGGAGTCACTCTCTTTTTTCAACACTGTAGGTGTAAACCACAAGGTAAAGTGGCAGGAACACTCTTAATTACATGTGTCATTTTGTCAGCAATTTGCACATTTCTGACCAGTCAAGAATGTTTCATTTGTTTTCTTCTTCCATGATGTTTATAGCCCCCAGCCTGCTCTTTAAACAATCGGGTTAAAAAATTTGCATTAAAAATATTTCCATAAATGTTTAACCTACAAGGAGAAAACCTGTTAAAAAAATGATCTCAGGGTGGTCTAATAGCACAGGGAATGGGGAAAGAGGGACCCTGGCTTCTACTCCTGGCTCTGCCTCCTAGGATATGTCTACACTGCAATTAGAGGTGTGATTGCAGCACATCATAGACTTACCAGAGGGAGCTTTAATCTACCTAACTTGGGTATCAACGGCAGTAAAGCTGTGGCAGCAGAGGCTACAGTACAGGTTAGCCACTCGAGTACAAGGCCACCAGAGAATTTGGATATGTACTTGGGTGGCCGACCCATACTTCCACAGCTTCACTGCTAGCTCAGGAATATCTATAAGTGCTACAAAATCACGCCACCCAATTGCAGTGTAGATGTATCCTAAATTACTCTGTGGCCTTGGGCTAGTCATTATCTCTGTGCCTCTGTTTACCCATCTATTAAACACAAATAATATTTGCTGACCATACCCTGTATTACCAACTCCCACAAAATTTACTACTAGTAGTATTGATTACTTAGAATCATAGAATATTAGAGTTGGAAGGGACCTCAGGAGGTTATCTAGTCCAATCCCTGCTCAAAGCAGGTACTTGCATTGCTATAGCCTATGGGCCCTAGTCATAGACTAGGACCCCACTGTGCTAGGCACTGTACAAACACAGTTTTCCTAACAACCCCAACTGCTGGAGTCGCATAATTACAAGAGCATCACAGCTCTCATTTAAGAAAAATACCTAATTTTCCAGCCTCCTGGTTGGTAATAGAACTAGAAAAGTTGAATCATAAAGGCTGAAAAATCAGACACACGCAGGCACAAGGCCCCTCATTTATTTTATTTTATTTTGTCAAACGACAGGCGTTATTAAGATCCTTCAGTAAAAAACCAACAGAGGCCAGTAAAAAAAAACCCGGAGATACAAAACGAAGGATTCAAATGGAGACTACTGAAATTTGTACTAGGAAAACCATTTAAGTTCTGCAAGGGTGAAATCCAGGCCCTACTGAAGTCAATGACAAAACTACATTGACTTCAATGTGGAGCCAGGATTTCACCCCAACTCTGTAAGAGGATGCATATGTAGATTTAAGAATTACAAATAAATCCATTTCTAAAACAAACAAAGAAGAAACTGGGATTTGTTTAATTGCTAAGACCTGAACTCAGGTATCTTTTTCACTAGTTAAATGTACCACTAACACCTAAAATGTGTGCAAATCCCTAGTTATGCCACCTGTTGCACAAGAAACACAGAACCTGCACAAGGGTAAAATGATCCTTCACTTCACCTTTAATTGTGTAGTGAGTTGCCAGTTAACAGTTTCTTATTTCATTAAAAAAATTAAAAAGGAAACCATCATTACAAGTTGTAGCCACATATAATTTCACACTACTGCTGATTTCTACACCTCTTGTTTTTTTGCTCTGGTCCTTATCTATTTCTCATGATATTGATAAGAGGTACCAATAAGATACAGCATGTGGCATTAAGCTAACCAAAAAGGACAACCTAAAGCATGTTTTCCATAACACCAAGCAGAAATGCTAAGGTGAAAGACCTTCCAAAACCCAAAAGTCTGTCGAATTCTTCAAAGAACTCTTAACCATGAACTTTAAAAAATGTCAAGCTTGGCAAATCTCTCAAATTTTTATGTACCACATGATGAGTACCATTTAACCTGAAAAATGCATCAGCCGATAAATTCCAAGTGCAAAATCTTACCTTGGACTTTCTAAATCTGTTTTCAGCCATTATGTCCAATTTTCAATTCAATGTAACACACAACATTTACTACTACTTTTTTTTTATTATTTTTAAAAAAAAATATTTTTAGCATTGCCAAAATACACATGCACTTTTACTTTCCTGGGAGAAAATGTGTCTCTTGATTTGTTTCCAATGTATGTAATGTATTCATGCCAGTAACTAAAATGCTCAAAGAACCAAAATGAATAATCACCAAGAGAATCAGAAATTAAACCTGCAAATTTTAATCAATAAATAATCTATTAATATACAAATAAATTTGTCTTGGCTTAGTAAAATGTATGAATTCTCAGAGCTCTAAGCATACCTGGATGACTAAAACAATTGGTTCACATATTCAAGGAAATATGACATCCATGACTTGGAAAATACATTTTAATCTTTACTTCTTCCTCACCTAATTTTTGTGGTTTGGACTTCCTTCCCCCCATTCCCCGTTCCCCCTCCTCCCAATTGCTGGTTATTGAAGCCAAACTTTCAATTTTCTTTCATTTGTATCATCAGACTGTGAAACTAGAAATCACTGCCAAATATAAGGCAAGAAAGTGTGAGATATGCTCAAAATATGAATCACAGTATATTTGGAGATTTATTTTTTTTAAACTATCGGAAGAGCACATTACCCCTTCTCTATCGAAGTTCTCATACACCAAACATCTAAAAATCTGCTAAAACAGATCTCTGGCTGTAGTGACGGAGGTCAAGAAATATAGAAAATGATCAGTGTAAGACATGTTTTTGCATGAAAGCTATTCAAGGTATGATGTCCCAATGAGAACATAGGACGACAGGGGTGCATTTAAATGCTATGGCAATTTTATCAACAAATCACAAGGTATGAGAGAAATTATTCTCAGTACGGTGACAACAAATTAGCTTCATGGCACTGTACTAGACTAATTTTCCACATCTGTTTGTGCCAGTCCAGTTTACATGACAAAGCCTGCCAGCTACTATTAAATTAGAGAGCCTGACTGAGATTTCACTTAGCAATATTCTGCAGCAACCATAAATCGTATGCGTATGAACTACATTCAGTATTCCTATCAAGCTGGCCTAACCTCCCTGCCTGTCAACTCATGAACTCAGGGGTGGGAAGGGCCACAAAGCGTCTTATTAACCGAACCAACATTCCAGATTAACTTCTTCCCTTCCCCCCACATCTCATAGAAACACAGCTCTAGACAACAGGCGTTAAGGAGGTTTTCAGCAGCGCCCTTGCCAAGCATGTAAAAAAGCAGAGCAAAGCAATTTCTTTATATTTTTTTTGTATGTGGGCTGCAAAGTTTAGTAATGGACAAAAATAAATAACATCTAGTAAACACCATACCTATCCCAAAGGAATTAAAGTTTATGGTCATGTACTAAGCGCAAAGACCATTTAAATAAATTTAAATTATTTAAATAAACTTTCTTTTTTTGGAATGGAAACTACTATACAGGTTGATTTTGTAAGCTGTATGACAGAAATGGTATCTCCTGTTCAGAGCAATGTGATCAGACAGATTATGATCTATGCGTTTTTTCTCAATAATCTCAAACCACTGCTCTAGGGTTGTTGTTTTTTCGTTTTTTGAAATAATACGTTCTCATTTTACCAAAGCACTCAGGGTCTGTTATATTCAAGAAGACTTGCAGTATGTTTTAGACTGCAAAAGCTCCAGGAGTGAGGGAAAAAAGAATGGGCAGTCATTTGAATCAGTGAGTGACAGGTTGGGCCAGCTCTCTGTATACATTAATAAATTAGAATTTTAATTGTGTCTCCGACTGCCGGAGCTGCTCCAGTACTTTAATATGTACCAACAATTGGCTATGTTATGGAATCTGCAATGTGGCCTCCACTGTTGACCTCTGCAACACAATTCCCAGTCTGACTACGGAAACTGTTTGGTTTGATCCTTTCAACTTATTTGAATCCTGACAAATAAGCTCACAGCTGAAAGGTCAACACAGTCATATTTCATCCTCTGGAGCTATTCTTCAGACATCTGCACAACAAAGCACTTCTTTTACTACCTGACAGTGGACCTAGCCAGCACAATATCTCATTAAAAATGTCCCCAGTGGAAGAGTCTATTAAAAGGCATATGGATCAGCTATGGATTTACCAAATAAAATATTTTTGGGAGTGTTAATAGAGCAGTTTGGATTACAGTGCTCCACACTTCCAATAAAATGTATATCTGCCCAACGACTAAACGATTCATACTTTCCAGAAGAATAATAGTTTAGATAGAGAGAAAAGGTGTTGTCCAGCAGACTGAGCACAGGGTTAGGAGCCAGAAATTCATGAGTTTTAACCCACTTCTAAAATGATTTCCCTGTGATCTTAAGCAACTCACTTAACTTGCCTGCCTCAGTTTCCCCATCTAAAACGGAGATAAAGATACTTACTTGTTGGACTTTCCTCCTGGAGGTGTTTTGGGGATTCATATTTACAAAGTACTTTGAAGATAAAGTCACTACTTAAACATTACAAGTTATCATTACGGTGCCAAATTCTACAGTTAACGCTTAACACTTACTCAGGGAAAACTCTCACTTAAATCACTGGGAGCATGACTTGAGTGAGGACTGCAGAATTTGGCCCATAAGCTTTATTTTCAAGGTCAATAGCAGTTTTAGCTTTACCTCCCATATTCTACTCCAGGTTTAAAGACAACAGAATCTATGCTTGGGGAAGAAAATAATCTGAAGCGCATATACTCAGTGAAAGACATGAGAAGAACTAATGTCAGAGGACTATAGTTGATAGTACAACAAATAAAAAAATAAAATAGGGAGAGCAATTCAGACCCGAGTTTGACAGTATCCTATGGCAACAGAAATTAAAAAAAGACCAATATAATTTTGGGCTACAAAGGCAGAAGCATCAGAGCGCAGAACAATGAGACTATAGTCCCTCTCTAGAACTCTGATGTGACTGCCCTTGAACTACTGCGTTTAGTTCTGGACAGCTCATTGCCAGAAATACACTGACAAACTAGAATTTAGAAAAGAGTAGTAACAAAAATTATAATCAATGATAAATGAGAAAAACGATCGGGGGCTGGAAGAATTGATTTATTAGGAAAAATCTAAGTATGTACAGTTGGGTGAAAGAGACAACTATGTGGGGGACATGATAACATCAACACATTTGAAGAGTGTGAACACGAAGAATGGAGAGGAATTGTTTAGGGTGTTACAAGAACTGTAATTTAGACCAGTGGGATGATCTTAAGAAAAGGATAATTTAGGAAGTATTCCCTGATTCCTAAGTGTCATGTTATGTTGTGGAACAGCATTCTAAGGAAAGTGGTGAAAATCCCAATGTTACTTCAGGATTCTAAACACTAGAATAGCAAAAGCAATGGAAAATGTAATGTACGTAACAATCCTACACGGTTGATGACTTATTTGGCCTCTCTTATCTCTAGCTCTCATAATTTAGCCATCTTGACCAGTGGACTACACCAAAAAACACATACATGCATACATTTTTTATTTGAAGATGGTCTACTGGTTTTAGCCTTCTGAATTTGTAACAATACTGCAAAGCCTAATAATATTTAGGCTTCCTACTGAAGCTGCAAGTATGGCATCCCTGATTTCAAAATACAATAAATAAACATAACGATGATATGATATCCTAATGGTCTCATTGTACTTTTTGATGCAGCAAATCGATGGCTTGGGTGAACATGGAATGTAAATGGAACAGTCTTTAAATAAAAATGTTCAAGCCTTAAGACAATAACGGACCACTGTAATAAAAATTCATTCACTTTTGTGATCAATCTTCTCCACCAACTCCCAATAAAGACATGTTATCAGCAGGATGAAATATAATAGTGAAAAGTGCAAGGTCATGCACTTAGGGATTAATAATAAGAATTTTACATATACGTTAGGGATGCATCAGTTGGAAACGACGGAGGAGGAGAAGGACCTTGGGGTATTGGTTGATAACAGGATGACTATGAGCCGCCAATGTGATATGGCTGTTAAAAAAGCAAATGCGGTTTTAGGATGCATCAGACGAGGTATTTCCAGCAAGGAGAAGGAGGTGTTAGTGCCGTTATATACGGCGCTGGTGAGACCCCACCTGGAATATTGTGTGCAGTTTTGGTGTCCCATGTTTAAGAAGGATGAATTCAAACTGGAACAGGTTCAGAGACGGGCTACTAGGATGATCCGAGGAATGGAAAATCTGCCTTATGAAAGGAGACTCAAAGAGCTTGGCTTGTTTAGCCTGGCCAAAAGAAGGCTCCGGGGGGATATGCTTGCTCTATATAAATATATCAGGGGGATTAACGTTAGGGAGGGAGAGGAATTGTTTAAGTTTAGTACTAATATAGGCACGAGGACGAATGGGTACAAATTGGATATTAGGAAATTTAGACTAGAAATTAGACGAAGGTTTCTAACCATTAGGGGAGTGAAGTTCTGGAATAGCCTTCCGAGGGAAGTAGTGGGGGCAAATGACTTATCTGGCTTTAAGACTAAGCTTGATAAGTATATGGAGGGGATGTTATGATGGGATAGTTTAATTTGAGCAATTGATTTTGGATTATCGGCAGATAAGTCTGCTCAATGGTCTGTGGGAATGCTGGATGGGATGGGAACTGAGTTACTGCAGAAAAATCTTTTTTGGGTGCTGGCTGGTGAGTCTTGCCCACATGCTCAGGGTTTAGCTGATCGCCATATTTGGGGTCGGGAAGGAATTTTCCTCTGGGGCGGATTGGCAGGGGCCACGGAGGTTTTTCGCCTTCCTCTGCAGCATGGGGCATGGGTCGCTTGCTGGTGGATTCCCTGCAGCTTGAGGTCTTCAAATCTCATTTTTGAGGATTTCAACAACTCGGTCATGGGTTCGGGGTTGTTATAAATGTGTATGGGTAGGGTTTTGTGGCCTGCCTTGTGCGGGAGGTCAGACTAGATGATCATATTGGTCCCTTCTGACCTATGAGTCTATGAGTCTATGAGCATCTGGATCTACATTATGGGTGGGATTTTCAAAAGCAACCACCACTGACTGCACTCTGTTCTCATTGAAGTCAACGGGAGTTTTTGCACTGACTTCAATTGAAGTCTATTAGGCCAAAGCAGAGAACTCTGAAAATCTCAGCCTCAATTATTACATTGCTCCTCGTCTTTTATTAGCAATACGTTTGCATAGACACACACACACACGCGCACACTCACTTTTCTTACCTGAAGGGCTGGTTGTTTGTCATTCCTCTTGGGTGACTTTAACCCACTGACTTGCTGCTGCTGCTGCAGTAGAAACTGTCGTGCTACCTGCAGCGCCTGAAAGAAAAGAATTTTAAAAATTGAGTTTGTACTGTAAAAAACATGGGAAGCTGCATGCCTGGCATCTGGTCAGGACATCCCTTTGAACAGCAGACGTTGAGCCACTCCCAGAAGCACACTCACCAAAGAAATCCTGAGGCATGTTTCTGCTCATACTACTTTGGCTTCCATAACAAAAATCTGAGCATTCACACGATGTTATGTGACATACCAGTTATCTCCCATTTTTACCATAGGGAAATATGAAGATAGCGGAATTACTGCTACTATGTGGGAACCGGGAGAGGGTAACTGCTGATTTGTCCAAGATGACCACTGTAAATCTATCTATCTATATGTAGCTAGAAAGGCCCAGACTTTCCATCAGATTTACTTCGATGTTGGGTCCTAGACAAATGGTTTACTATAATGACTTGGCAGGCTTCATGCTCTTTTTGTTCCCTATTGGGCCAGCATGGTCTGGAGTTTCTACAGCAAAGCAGTGCAGTTAACTGGATTCTCCCTTCTAGGAACGTGTGTCATTATAACAGGTGCAATTCTCCTGGTGCCAGAACAGACAAGAGAGAGGTTTCTGGGATGTTACCACAGAAGGAGACAGTGGCATCCAGCAAGAGAGAGGCAAAGCAATAGGAGGCATTCAGGCCCAGGAGGCACTGCATTTTAACGTTAATAACGCTTCTTTGTAAAGGCTCAATTGGTATTGGGAGCCACAGTGAAGGTAAGGGGGGAGGAGAGAAAAATAGTCTAAGGAGACTGAGCTGCAGCTATTGTCCCAAAAAGAGTCTGACATGACTGTGGCATAGCAACCACAGAGCCCATGAGCAAGCTTCAGTGAGAGATGAGTACAGAGAACAAGGGAATGCTGTAGCTTTAAGAGGGGACTCCAGGATGAGGCATGACTCCCGGGAGAAATGTGAGACACAGATCAGGTGGTGATGGAACATTATGAAATGCAAGCAACATGGAGAAAGATAGTCAGGCAGCTGTGAAAGGTCTATACTGATTAATAAGGTGGGGGAAAGAAGGGAGGAGGAGGAGACAGAAAATGGGAAGAAAGTCCATCCCCCTAGCCCACTTGCAGAAGCTTGGTGCACTCACCAGCGTTTCAGATGCAAAGGAGAGGGCCATTGGAGACAGCCTGCTTGCAAGAGCCAAGACAAAGACTGTCTGCAGGGGACATCTGGAAATTAAGATGCCTAGAAGAATTGCCTGGGACTCTAGCCTGCTGTCTTACTGGAGGATTCGCCATTGCTGGACTACGGGTTTCTCTGTCTCCTTGGAGACGTTCAGAACATGTGTAGGTGTAAAAGTGGGCAGACTGAAGACTTCATTAATGTAAAACAAGAAAAATAGTCCCTATGCAAGATGCCTACATGGAAAGAGGGAGAGAGACTGCCTACTGCGTATACTCCTTGAGACACTTAATTAATGCACGTTCAATTAAGGAATGAAATTTGTTTAGGGGTTTCACTATTTGTATGTGTCATGAATGTAAACTTCTTCTAAATATAAAGTGTAAAATGTACAGCATAGTTCCTAGATCAGCTGGAAAAGGCCAGGTGACGAGGAGAATTTATACATGAAGGGACCCACTGACTTCAGTGGCTCCTGAGGATGCTAAGCACCACACAGGACGGTGCCCCAAAACAGCAAGATTTTATTCTCTTTTAACCTTTGAACACACACCTTCAGGACCACAGCCCCGCATCATGAAGGGGCTTGACAGTCATTGCAGCTGGCCCAGGGGGGCTTCCCTGGAGCAGTGGTTCTCAAACTTATTTGATTGCGCCCCCCCCACTTCTTTGTGTCTTTTGTTTTTTTTTTTTGTCCCCCCCCCCCCCGCGGTACATATACCAGTTAAAAAAAAATCAACATGCAACTCTCACTAAATATTAACAACAGAAAGGTATTGATTCAAACAGAGCCAAAGACCCATTGTAATAAGAGCAAAAGCAAAACTGCAATTGTGGTGCACACTATGTCATAGCAAATGGATTAACCCACAGAAGGCAACAACTTTGTATAAGCTTAAAAGAAATCTGTCAACATGCACAGCGCCATCTAGAATCAAATACACGGCACCATCTGAGGACCTGATGCTTTGCTAGTTATGCGGTGGACAAAATGAGGACAGTAAGGTTTCTTCCCCCCCTAAAACATCTCATCACACCGCACTCCCCGAACACATACCATGTCCCTGCAGGGAGATGCCCCCCAGTTTGAGAACCTCTGTCCTGGATCAGTGGTCTCCAAACTTTTGGGGTTGCGCGCCCCCCTTACCTGGTCTGCGCCCACCCAGGAGCCGCGACTGGAGCCAAAACTGTGGTTGGGGACCGGGAGCCAGGGCCCAAGCTGCGCCTGGGCCCAGGGTCGGAGCTGGAGATGCAGCCATGGGGCCGCAGGGCTAGGAATGGGGCACGGGTCCTGGGAACAGGCCACACGGCCAGGCATGGAGCCCAGGCATGGAATATAGCCAGGAGCAGGGCATGGGACATGGCTAGGAACGGGGCATGGGGCCCGGGGCTGCAGCCAGGAGGGCAGGGCTGGAGCGGAGATGGGGACAGAGCGGGGCTAGGTGGCGCTTCCTCCCTGTCCCTGTGGGGACCGGCCCAGGCCCCTTTGTGCCACCCAAAGGTTAGGGGAGCACGCCCCACAGGTTGGGGACCTCTGCCCTGGAGCGAGAGAACCCCCAGGTGACAAACAACCAGTGAAGCCTGCTCTTATATCTCCCCCTCCCAGCCTTCAGCACTGAGGCTGCAAGGACGGGAACGCTCTTGTAGCACCCCTGCGCTACAGCATTTAACATCGGATGAATTAATCTGTGGGATTGTGCTTAACCAGGGCTTCTCAGTCCGTAGATCGGGACCGAAAATTGGGTCACCGGAATGTTTCAAAGGACTGTGTGGCAGCTCCTGTCACCTCCCTGCTCCAGGCACGGCAACCGCCGGGGTCCCGGCGCCACTCACGTCTGGCCCCGTCGTCATAACGACAGGAGTCTGCGCAGGCCAAATATGAGTGAGTGGCCCTGCAACCCGTGAGCCAGGTCACAACTCCACTCACACCAGTTTGGTCCAGTCGGGGCTAGGGCCAAACCGGAGCGGCGCTGCTACCCCGGAGGTTGCAATGCCCAGAGCAAGCCCCGCCAGCCCCACAGCACAGGAGCTGCCACTGTGGGGTGAGTGCTAGGTAGGCCCCAATCCTCCCCGGGGGGGGGTGTCAGGGGGAGCCAGTATCAGACAAAAATCACCCCCGCCACAACCCCCAGACTATTTACTGGATTGTGAAAGACATAAACATTTACAAATTGATCTTGGGCCCAAAAAGCTTGAGAACCAGTGCTGTGGGTGCACAGAAAAAGGTTCAAGATAAGGGAGGCATAAACTGCTTCCTCCTGCATCCGCAGCACCCAGTGTTTATTGAGTGCAACTAAGGATTTTGTCTCTTCTCCTTTCCCTGCTCCTCCTGCCCTTGATTTCAGAGGGAGATGAAGGTACGCACTGGTTTATAGGAAGCACTTAGCTCCTTGCAGAATTGGGCTCTTTGAGTGCTGAGAGTTTTGCTATCTCCTTATATAATGGCTGATTTGCCAGTGCATCATGGAGGAGGCCTCCCCCTCTGCCATATTCTGTCTTCGTTTCACTTTGATAGCGCTGTTTTCAATATGCGCTTTAATAACAGGTCCTCGTTAGATCAATAAGATTTTAAATGTGGCTGCGATTTCCAGCAGAGATTGGTGGGATAAAAGTAAACGTAAAATCAGATTCTAAATTTAAGAATTGCTATTCAAAGCTCGGTACACCTGCCACACATTAAAAAAAAAAAAGCATTTTGACATGAATGTATATCTGAGTCCTGTGATCCTTAAAGTGTGCAAGGAGCGTGAGAAGCTGTCAACTTTGCACACAAATCATATCTTCAAAGAAATTGCGCCTGTGTTTGCGCGCACATGTCTGTGTGTGCAAAGACTATTCTGGTAGTTCAGCCCACAGGACAGAGAGATTTTATTGGCCATGAATTAATAAAATTAGCAAGAAAGACTGGGAGATCTTTTGGTGGAACCAGCTATCTATAGGGAAGGAAAATTATTATTTTTAGGCTTGGACTGATTCGATTTTTATCTGTAAATGTTGGAAAATGTCAACTTTAATTTAAATTTCCATGGATAATAAGAAGAATTGACAGATAGGCAAAGTAAGAAAAATGCTGCCTGAGAACATATTCGAGTTTGATTTAGGGATATTTATTTTGTGTATTTTGACATGTAATGTGGACAATTTGGGTTTTAATAATTATATAGCTTTAACTTTTTGAATCCCAACGTCTATTGTCTTTAAATAATTATCTGACCCTCTCCCCATAATTTCCCTGTGAAAATGTAAATCAATAAATACAGTAAAAAATGTTTAAGTTCCATAATCTTGTGCAACTGTGAAAATTTAAACTGATAAAAATAATTTTAAAATGCTTTAAAATAATCAATATTATGCTTTGAAATTATATTAAAAAATTGAATGCCTTCAAGTCTAGTTATTTTTATTTAATTAACCTGGTTAGTTGTTAAAATGCCCCAAAGGGTGGGTCAAGAACAGCAGAAAGATCCCTACATGGCTTATGGGGATGGAGAAAGAATAGTCACCTACTTAACAGGGGTGTTGTACAGCTTACTTAATTAATGAATACTTGTAAAGTGCTCTGAGTTCCTCAGACAAGAAGTGCCATGCAGTACAAGTGCAACATATTATTATATATTATTAAGACTGGCTCTGCAGAAGAATTCCAGATAAATGTGCAATCAAATGATCATTTTAGTTCCCAGTAATTAGATTCAATAGGCCAACCCCCCCCCCCAAAAAAAACACCCCCCCACACAGGAGCCTCTCTTTAAATATATATCAAACAATCAGCACATCCCTAACCTTTCAAGCTACAGCCTTTTTGAATAAAACATCTTCAGCTTATAGATATTATTCCAAAAAGAACCAGCCACCATATGTGTTGTCTCTTTGAAATATAGTTGCTATAGCAGACCTTGCATGCATTTCATGTGATATGATCATATTCTATCCGTTCTGGCAGCTGAGAAGTTGCACAACTAAAACTGGCTGCCAGAAATTTTTGAAGATTCCCAGAACAACTAGCCGTGCAAGAAATGACTGGTTTCTACTCAAGCTGGCCGTGAAACTCTATGCAGCCATATTGATGATTGCCGTGATCATGAAGCCTTAATGCCACTCTCTCCAAGTGGAATGAACAGTCCTGCCTTGCAGCTGGACAGCCACGCACTGCCTGGCCCAAGCTCTGTGCTTTGGCCAATTAGCTGGTCAGGTGGACTTTTGAGGGAGGGCAACAGATGAAAAGCAGCTCTCCATTCTAGGGCTGTCAATTCTGGTTGGACGTATTCCTGGAGGTTTCATCACATGACATAACCTTTAATTAAAGATTAATTTTTAATTCCTGGAGATTCCAGGACAATCCTGGAAGGTTGGCAGCCGTACTCCATTTCCATAGCCCAGTCACGTGCCTACCTGGTGAAGACGTGAGCAAAGGGTCACCAGGTAGCGAGTCTGAAAAACTGAGATGGGTGTGGGGGGGTAGTAGATGCCAATATAAGACAAAGCCATGAATACCAGGACTCTCTCTATAAATTCGGGACATTTGGTCACCTTACCTAAGACTCCAGAGCCAAACCCTACCCCCTGCAGTTACTGAGATCCCTGCCACTGGGTGAGGACAGAGCTGAACCTCTGCTCACTTCATACAACTCCTTCCTGCAGATGCAGCAGCAGATGATGTGCGCCAAGAGAACTCTCCTTCCCACAGCGCCCAGCACAGAACTGGTGGTGTAGGGGCAATGGATGAAAGAGATTCAGAGCAACCCCACAGAGAAAGATCAGTATGGGGAGAGAGCAGGAGAGAAGCACACAAATTCGGTTGGAGAAGCAAATGCTGAGAGCAACAGGTGAGTTGCAGGAGAGAGCAACAGAGACTATGCAAGGGGGAAGGAGGAAAGACGCCATGACAGAGGACAGAAAGCACAGCGTGATGGGGCAGCACTGGGGTGAGTCATGGAAAGTGAGGTAGCAAAGAGGGGTACATCAAACTACAGCATTATCTGTATCTTCTCCTTTGCAATTTGGCTCTTTTGCTTAGGAATAATGTACAGTAGTAAAAGTCAAACAACAGATGAGCCTGCATCTGATATGTGGATGTTACTTGCAGTGAGGAACAGCTCCCAGTTATTGTGCTCACTGCCGAGGTGCTCCAAGTCACCGTTATGTCTCCAGCAGTACAACTTCTTCCCGGTCACTTGGTCTTCCTCTCGTTTTCCTCAAATTCTCACTCCATCCCACCTGAGATCAAGCCCCCTGGGCCATGTCATTTTAAAGTCTAATCTATACAATCATCACGCACCTGAGGTAGGGAAAGAGGGGTGTGTAAAAGAAAGTAGGGAAAGTGCTAGCCTTCTTTCTTCACTCCTCTAAAAGCTATTTCAAAAGCCCATTTGGAGTCCTTTTTTAAATTAATTTGCTGATCTCAATTCAACCCCAGTGGACAGCAACCATCATTACAACAGCACTCATAATTTAATACAATCCGACAATCGCTGCTCAAGAGAGAGACAGTTTCAGTATTAGCTCAGGTCTGGATCACCTCTTTCCCTTAGACACAATAACTGCTCTTGTGCAAAGCCGAGATTTACAGGTTGGCTTGGGAAACCTGCTGTGGTCGCCAGCACCATACAACAGTCCAAACAAGGGTACAAAGATACATTAATTCGACTGCAAATTCAGTCCCTCAGCCTTCATCAGCACAGAGATTCAGAAGAAAGACTGAATTTTAATACAGTATCCTATATGAGTGGAAGGCACATTTTTATTTAGGTGCTAAACTATCAGCAATGGAGATTAAAGCCCTTTACCGACCCACAGGGCTATCACTGCCCAGTTGTCTTCCCCTTGCTGTCCTGCTCATCCACCTTGTTGAATAGGACACAAGAGGATAATTCCTTACCCCATTTGACTCCAAGACTGGAAGGAGAGGTGCCGAGACCACTAACTGCCTGCTATGAGAACAGCTTTGACGACATGGTTGCCTGCTTGCTAGACTGCGCTCAGCAAGCTCATTTTACATAAACCACAAACAAAAAGCATGCACTTTTGTAAGTGTCCAGTGGTGTGTGTATGTTGCTACAGCTAGAAAGGCAACTCAATCCCGTATTTCAGGAACGTTATAAAAATAAACATATTTAGGGCCCAAGATCATGGAATCCAGTGAAAGTTTTATCATTGACTTCAGTATGATGTTGATACAGCATCTTTCATCCAGAGTGCCCAGCTCTCAATTTATAAAAGATATAAGGGGGAAACACAACCACCTATGGATGGAAGGTAGCAGCCATTTAACACTTCTTAACCAATTCCACAGTACGGGAACAATTTATCCCTTTGAGATGATCAGGATAATTTTTTTCCCCAAGTTTGGTAGAATGCAATTACTCAGCTGTTTGCCCAGGACACCCATTCTCCTCTAGCTTAAGTTGTTGCTGTAACTGAACACTTTCATTACGAGCAACTCAATCTTTCAATTTCCTCAATCATTTAAGGCCATAAACACATGACTGGGGGGCAAAATTTTGCTCCCAACTGAAATCTGGAGAAACTCCAATGACTTTAGAAAACTAACAGCTGCTGATCTGAGGAGGAGATTAAGGGGGGGAAACATTTTAAGAAAAAAATAAAAAAGGTTTTTTACAAATAGAAGGGCCATGCAAATTAACAGTGCTGTGCACAATCTTTACAATGTCCAGCCCTACAGAGCCTCTTGTTAACTGTTCCTCCACTGAAGCCAATATACTACGGCAGTGGGTCTCAAACTGTTTTTCCATCAGACCCTATTTTTTATCAAAGCAAATGAGCGGAAACCCCACTCGCCATGTTCTCAATATTCATACCGATCAACTATTAATGAGACACCAGACTCCTAAAGGACATACAGTTATAGGAACCTGGGCCTAATGCACGTCAGTGAGAGGGAGGAGCTTGTTTCTGTGCCCAAAGCTTTTCCAGGTATGGTAAGACTGATTCCGACTGAAACTAGAGACTGACATGTGAACCCCTGGGAAATAGGTGGTATGAGTAGGTAAAGGGCTCAAGGGAGACCGAAGGGGGAAAGAAAGTAAGAGCTCATGGGAAGCTTCCATAGTGCTAATCTACCATCCCAATCTTCTCCTGTTTCAGCCCCATCCCCACCTCCTCTTCTTCCTGACTAATGGCTCCAAACCAGGTGGGCACCACTGGGAAAGGGAGTGGGGGGCGCAGAAAGGGGAAGATTAAAGGGAATATTAACAGCAGAGGACAGAAAGTCTCTCTGCACTCAGTGCTAAAACCAAAAACCCCCTGTAAGCAGGAGTCATCATTGCAAGGAAAACACTGCTGAGTCCCTGCAGCTCAATACAGGGCTAACTGGGTGAAAACCAATGGCCTATGATATAAATAGGTTTGGAAGGATTCAATTTTTAAATGTTGGTACATGTCCATTTCAATGCACAGAACAAGGGAAATATGTCCACTGACAATCATCTAAATTTACCGATACTATAGGTAAAATAAGAAAAATGCTGCTTGAGAACTTATCGGAGTTTGATTTAAGAATATTTCCTTTATATTTGGACACGTTATGTTGACCGTCTGTGTTTTAACAGTTATAAAGCTTTAACCTCCTGAATCTCAACATCTATGATTAAACAATTATTGTCTTATCTCACACTGTCCGACCCCCACAACTGTGAAAACTTAAATAGATAAAACTGAAAAAAATGCTTAAAAATGAACAGTGATATTATCTGTCAAAATTATAAAAAAATAAAATTTGAATTCTGCCAAGCTTAGATATAAAGGAAGTCAGACTAGTTGACTGGATAGGCCCTCATAAATTTATGGAAGCAAGAGTCAGCCTTTAGTATGTGCTGAAAGATGCACAAAGGGAACCAAAGAAAATCCCATTTGGATTTGGATTTTCTGACTCTCAAACGTCTAAATAAAAAGATGGACAAGAGTTTTAGGCCCCATGCAGACACTAGTCTTCCTCAACTACCAATTCCCTCAAATGACATCCAATGGATGTCCCTCCCTCACTTGTTCTAATTCCAGGGCTACATATTATGTTTCACATACATTTTGTAACCCCTTTCCTTTTTTTACCGGTGACAGTTATTTACATCAAAATTACAGAATCATGTAACAGAGGCTACAGAACAAACTATTTACAACGCAAAACATAATCTCTGTGTACTGTTCAATTCCTGCATGAATCAATTTTTACATCCCTTGTTTGGGGACTTGGCCACAGACTGCACCCCATATGTGGGCCTTGGCAGGTGGAGAAATATGACCACCAAAAAGCCTAGAGCCCACAGTTTGAGGAAACCTAAGAGGGGAGAGACAGTAGCATCTAAGCATCACATTACCTGTAATCAGGGCTGGTAACATGGCAGTTTGAGGAACATGGGTAGCAGAAGCAGAAAGCTGCCTGCTTGCCAGTGTCACAATTTTACTGTGATTTTAATTATGCCCTAAAAAATTAAAAAGGACAAGAAGGAGAAGAAATCATCAAGATCCTGACTCAGAAGAGTACATTACCCAGACTTCCAGATTAGAGACATTCCTCTCTGACCTTGCAAGAATAATATGAAATCATGTTTTTACATAATTAGACTGTTTTTTAAAATCCCTGCAGACATAAAAAAGGTTCTTCAGCAAATCAGACATGTAGATATCTTATCATATATTTTTCTTCACGTTTAACAACATTCTAGTGGCCTCAGGCATAGGCTAAATTAGGCAATAATGGAACAGCAGCAGAATGGGCCAGTCCCAAACCACACCTTTTCACTAGAGAGTCTACAAGGTTTTCTTGCTTCCATTTCGTCATGCCTGGAAAGTGCCGCTAGTTCTCAGATGCAGGAAGAAGGGTCAGATTCAGCCAGTCTATGTCTCCTCTTTCTCAGCTTCCATCCATCTTCACACTCTGCTCTGTTCAACAGCTTCTCGGTCTGGAGTAGCAAAATTCAATCACCAAGCTCTGAAGTCTGGATACACTACAGTCCAGGGCTTGTTAACTTCACTCCCACTCCTGCCTCCTGTGCTCCTCCCCTACCGCATCTTCCTTCTTTGAACCGCATGCGGGGATGAGTAAAGGGGTTGGAGGCAGGCAGGCAGAGTGAACTTATACCCTGGAGCGCCGCCTGGAGAAGCTGAGGATCACAACAGCAGGTGGAGAGTGAGGGGGAGCACAGCAGTATGCGAAAAGGTGCAAAGCATGGTGCTCTTCCTCCGGGAGGAGCAGAACAAGGAAAAGTGAGCAGAACCAGCTAGCAAATTGGAATGGAACCCAAGAGAAGAGGAGCCCACAGGTAAGTAAAATCAAGAGGATGCAAAGAAAAGCAGATATTTTCTTCCAATGTCTGATCCCTCTGCTCCTCCTAGGCCAGTATTTTCAAGCCCCCCCCAGAACAGGAAGACATGCATTGGCATCTCTCTATCCTCCACTCTTATCCTCATACCCCAACTCCTGATTTTTGGTCCTGTTCTCGCTCTTCTTCTCCTCAGTTAACCCCTGTTCTTGGCTACCCTTCCTTCCCCCATTCATCTCTTTCCCCTATCTCCCTCCTGGGCTCCACTCTTCACCTGTCCTCCATCCATTTGTTGCACCACAGGTTTCTCTGAAAGGCTGCCTTTTACCAAGGGGACATCACTCAGCTAAGAATAATGATGTTGGGTGGAAGGAGAAGTGTTGATAAAAATTAATTAATTCATTAAATAAAATGTTGATTGGCTGGCCCTGAATGCTTGGCTGAGGCAGATGGCCACGCACTTAGTGAGTGATTCCCCTGCTGGAGCAATACAGGGACCTTTATATATTTCTACACATATGAGAACGGACAGTTTCTTTTTTACCGATGTATTCATAACTCTCACCACTTTGTGCCCCTGAAATATCTCCCAGATCAATGTATGTCAGTGGAGAGGAAAAAAAATATATGTATATATTTTTTTCCCCCACAGGCCCAAATTCATCCTCTAGAGCACAGTTGTGTGCTGAGGTGTTTCTTTCCAGAAATAAGAGGAAGTACAGCAGAGGAAGTAAGAATCCTTCCTTCCAACATCACAGAATGGAAGTGGAATCACTCCAGAGCTGACACTCCATCATCAGGCTTGGAGTATCTTTTGTAGTGCTTGTGCCCTTTCTAGGAAAGAGAGAAATGGCAGATTCACCATTCCTGCCCCAAATCCTGATGCTCATTGGCACAGAACTGGTCTCCATGTCTTCCCAAATCCCAGCCTTGCATAGCAGAACCATACACTTCTGCTTCTAAAGGGCCTTTCTAGCATTCAGGAAAGAGACAGGTTTGTCTTCAAACAGTTCTGTTTCTAATTTTCAAATGTTGCTGGGTATGCAGCAACAACTGTTCAGAAATTATGTAAGTCTGCAGATGGGGAGAGAAGGGATGGGATGCAGGGGCAAATCCAGTTAGGCCAAAGGTACCAATGAATCTAGGACCAGAGATGGGAGCAACAGAGACTAGGAAAATTCTACTCTCTAGTCATGTCTGAAATCCTCTGTGGCCCTCTTACAAAGTAACATGAAGTAACACAGTAAAAGGGCTTTGTTCCACACTTCTGTCTCTTCTATTTCAAAGAGAAACCATTGAGACGCACCAGCGCCACTTAAAAATCATTTGATAAAAGGTTCACAAAGATCAAGAAAAATGTGTCTTTATATTGGCATGGCAAGGCCCAGAACATTGCGGCCTAGACCAGCGACAAAGGAAGGATGGGCTAACACATCCTGCTAGAATGAAACCTAACCGACGAGGGCCTCGGCTCACAATGCAAACTGAACCTGAAGTTCCTGAACTGAGCTGTCTGAAGGATGAAAGTATCTTATGAGATTTCCAGCACATTTCCGCAAACTCAAGAGGAACACATAGTTTGCTTCAGATTCTGAATGTCTGCAAAGTGAATCAGACCACTGAATATTTGGAGGACTGGCCACAGCAGGGTTTTTTTGGGCTTCCGAAGTCAAGGAAATTCTCATAACCAAGAAGAGGTCCTGTACAAGTGCATACTTCCTTTTTGTGGCTATGATGTAAATTGTACACTGCGCTGTGCTGCTTCCATGTTTCCATTATGTAGCCAACATATTTTAAATATATTTTAAATCCATATTCCAAATCATTATAGGGCAAAACTGCATTTAGAGGCTCATGGAATAAAAACCCAATTTTCAACATGGCAAGAATGCCAACAGCCGTAAGTTCTGTACTCTCATCAATGCTGTTTATATATATTCAGTAATATCTGGGAATGGAAAGCATAGGGCAAAATCTGCATGTGACAGAATTATTTAGGTTTCTCGAGACTTGTGAAGGCAGTTGGAACTTCCAAAGGACTCCGTATTAACAATTGAAAGGCACTGAATACCGGAAGGAATAATTTTCATTACACAAATACATTACTGTGTTCTGAATTAACTGTAACCACTCAGGATGAAGATATCATCACTAGGGGCATCTCAATGAAACCACTGTTTACTGCACAGCAGGGGGTCAAAAAGCAAACAAAATGTTAGGAACTCTAAAGAAAGGGATAGAAAATAATCGGGCCACCCGACAACAATTCCAGGGGCCCCTAGAATGCAATGACCCCCCTAGAAAGTCAATGACCGCCCTAGAAAGGGATGGCTGAGGTCTGAGTGGGCTTCTGCTGGAAGTTTTTATTTATTTATTATATGCCATGCAGTTTCCCAGGTGGCTGAGGGGGCGGTCTCTGCTACTGAGCTTCCCAGATCCCTTGGACTCCCCAGAGAGATTTACTGATGAACCTGGGAAGCTGAGTAGCAGAGACCACCTCCTCAGCCGCACAGGAACCTGCATGCTGCATAACAAATAATCTCGGCTCAAGGGAGGGGTGGAGAATGAGAGTGGCGAGGGCCGAAGGGGAAGTGTGGAGGAGAGGATACGTATCTACCCTCTGGCCAGGCCCTTTTAAATTGCCAGGCTCCTGAGCAAATGCCCTTCTCGCCTTCCCACCCTCCCCGAATCGGCAGGCCTGAAAATAATACTGCACATATTACAATGCCGTTTTATAACTTTGTGGCACACACTAGCTGAGAATAAAGTGGTCTACTCTATTTTTAAAAATGGTGAAACAGAAAGACGAAGAGTTCAGACACAGGTGGCAAAAGAATTAGAACCCTGGGAAGATATGGGAAGAGGTTGACAAGGCTGAGACTGTTCAGTTTAGTGAGAGAGGACTAAGAGGGGAAATGATAAAAAGTACAGAAAATAATGTACAGTACAGAGAACATACCTGATGGGCAGGTTATTCCATAATTCTCTGTCGTGAGTCTTCTTGCACCATCCAATCATTTGGTAATAGTTATGACCAAAGACTGGATCCTGAACCAAATGGACCACTGGTCCGACCGGGTATGCCAGTTCCTAGGTTTCTTTACACTCTGGCACTTCTGACATCACCATAGTCGCTCTTAGTCAAGCCCACAGCCTGGGTCCATAAAGATCAAGATCCATAAATCCAGGTTGTGTCTGAAGCATGCTCCATAATATTTTGAAGATATAGCATTTTGACTTTGCACACACCTTTAAGACTCTCATCATCTCCCATTTGGATTATGGCATTCTATAGCTCGCTGCTCCCCCAACACCCATCTCTCCTTCCTTGGCATTCATTCGAAATCCTAATGCTCAGAACGTTTTCCTGACCTGTTGTTCTGACCATATCATCTGTTAGCTCCCCCTTCCCCACTGAATCAAACTCAAGCTCTTGTTCCTTACTTTATAGGTTCTTCGTGACCTAGCTGCTATCTTCTCAGCTGCTCTTGTGTTCTGCCCCCTATACTAAACCTACGCTAGGCTCTACTGCCTGTTTGTCTACTTCTCCCACAAACTCCTTTGTGCTCTTGTCCAAGCCTACTGTGCAAGAAATACCTTCCTCAAACTAGTTTCATGTAGCCACTACTTTGTCCTGACTCAAGTCCTTCCTCAGGACCCACTACTGATGTGGATCTCTTTATGCAACTTCAAAGAGTCATACAATTTTTCTCTTTTGACCATAATCTAGGTCCTTGTCAAAAAGAATGACCTTTACCTTAGATAATACTCCTAAGCTATAGTAGCAAGTCACTTAGTATTATAGACTCAGGGAGCTAATAAACACATGAACTGACATGCAATTCTAAGAGACAAAGAGAGATTCTGAAAGGAAGTCAGTCTATTAAATTTATACCTACCAGCACAATGTGAAACAAACTGCATCTCGGTTTCCTTTCACACGTCAGTGTGACGGAATGCACCCATGAATTCACACCCTACACACTACTGTAATAATCTTTGTACCAGGTGTGCCTTGTAAAATATCATTTGAAGGCTCATAATTTGCCAATCAGTATTGTCCTGATAAAAGGTGTTGCACTACTGTATGTAACATTATAAGATTTCCCTTTATGATGTTCAAAACTCACGTAGCACCAAACTGGTCAAACAGGCCTGTCATGAACAAAGGAGCATATGTTTGCCTTAATTTGCATTTAAGCAGTAAACTGAGTCATCATGCAGGAAGAAAAAACAAAGGAAACTCAAACTGGTGGAAAAAAACAGCAGGGAACATCCTTCCACACAGACTCTTTGTCTCCTAGCTCCCAGCCAGAAATGTTTTTCAAAAGATGGATTGAAACTATAAAAAGCAGGGGCCAACACCCCCCCACACACACACACACTACCACCCCTCTCTCTCTGTCTCTGGCATTGCACCTAAGACAACAATGGAAAACAACCTCGGTCAGAAGGAGGTCCTAACCTCAAGAGTTTGATCAGTAACCTTGCTGGAAGCATGTGGTGAAAAATTTTGGTTGAATCTAATATAGTTCATTAAGTTAAGCATAGTAAGCATTTTATCTTTATTTTTCTTGTAACCATTTCTGACTTTTATGCCTCATTACTTGAATTCACTTTGTAGTTACTAAACTTTATTTTATTGTTTTACCTAATCCAGTTTGTTTAAACTGAAGTATTTGGGTAACTCTATTTGAGATAATAAACTGGTATATTATCCCCTTAAAGCAGTGGTTCTCAAACTTTTAACCCACGCCCCTCCACCCCCAAGTCCCCTCCAAGGTTGGAGCCAAGGGCTGTAGCTGGGAGCGGGGGCCACAGCCACAGGCTGCCAGGGCCAGCTGTGCTTCCCCACATTCCTAGGAGACATGCCGGACAGTTTGGTTTCCTCTGCCTTAAAGGAATACCGGATTTAAAATATTAGTACTGTCCAGGAGAGGGCTGAGCAGCACAGGATATACATTTCTGGGCGGAAAACCTAGGCCTGGGGGTGTGTTGGGTTCACCTTGCAGTATAACCAAGCCTAGTGAGAGCCAAGGTGTAACTGGCAGTCTGCAGTCACACACAGACACTCAGGGTGTGGCTTGCATTCTGGAAGGCTGTTTGTGAGTGGCCCGGGGGGTACTAATAGAGCAAGGCATTGTAAGGCACCCCAGGTTGCAGGGATGACACAGCCCCCCACTGATCTGAATTGTACTCCGGTATGTCATGTCACAATCAGTCAATTTGTTTCTTTTAGTCCAGTAAAAGTACCTTAAGTGCTTCCCAACAAGCAGACAGCCCCCATTTTATTTCTTTACAATGATTTAACTTAGTGTTTTTCACAGACGATATTACCATTCTCTACAACTCTCATTAGAAGCCACATACTATCCATGATGATATTAAGAACTGTGTAAAAGAGTGGGTGTCTGAAATGGATTTATCATTGTTGCAACTCTACACACTGTAACAGCAGATGAAACAATATCATAACAGCTAACAGCGCTGTCAATATTTTGCTCAAAAGTCAACATCCATCCTTCCACAAAATTGCAAGTGGTTCTGATCTAGTCAACCACCTAACTACAATAAAAAAAATGTATGGATATGCTGGAGCAGAAATGACTATGTAATAAATCTACCAAATCCAAATGGTTGAATAAATAATCTGTGGTAACATTTCACTGACAAAAACATAAAAAAAAAACCAACAGTGGATTAACCCCTAGTTGCAAACCTTTGGAGCTTTCAGAAGGTGGAGGCCACAGACCACGAAGGGTTAAGTGACTTGCTAAAAAAATGACATACATAATTTCCTTTTATCATAAAACAATACACTTATTATTTTCTGTATATCTGTTAAAGGGCATGGCCTTCTGAGTGGAAAACAAAACACAGCTTAGTCACATGTTTATTTGCTTCAGCTACTCCCTTTCCCTTCTGATAAATAATCAAACATACCATCCAGAAAAAACAAAACCAGCGAGCTGGGAAATTTGATGGTCATCAAATAGACTAAGATACCAAGAAAAGCAGCCCACTGTTCCCACAGTGAGTTTTCTGCCCCACACCTACACTAACATCTGAGTAAATAACTTCAGTCACTCTTTCCATTTTCCCCATGCAATTACTCCTACTGTTAAACAAATTGTCCTTAAGGCAGTTACAAACACCATTTTCCCCCTGCAAAGTAGAACAACTTCTGAACATTAAAAAGCCAGTCTAGCAATATATTTTAAAAATATGTTTGTTGTACTTGTGGTTTGGCTGAATACACAGCTCGATTTCTTTCTCTTGCTCTCTTTTCTAGGAAGATGACAGTTTACAGTTTAAAATTTTAAAGTGTATTAGGACCTCACAGAGGCAGAAAAAGCCTCAGTGAGGATGGATTTTCTCTATCGGTCAGGCCACATATTTTCCATTTCCTCTCATGTCTTATAGCTGGTATACGAATGCCATGAATGATCACATAAAAAAGTTACCTGTTTATTTTGGTGGACTTTCAAGAGAAGGATGAGAATATCAAAGAAATATTGAATACCTTATTAAGTAAGTCACTTGAACAGAAAGGATAAACACAACCTACATGTTATAAACACAGATTACATGGAGAGTCAATGGTACCTTTGAAAAAGTGCTGAGATGCACAGATATCCTAATCATCAACACTGAAGATCTGAAGAGAAAGCCCCTTCCTTACATGAAAGTTAACAACCATCACCAAAAGAGAGCATGGTTTCCCTTTTCTTTTGTAGTATCACCAGTCTAAACAATAGTAATATGAATGAGATAATAGCCATGCTTGTTTCGGCAGCCTGATTTTTATTAGCATGAAATTGGTACAAATATTAGCAAGACTGGTTCACAAATGGTGACAGAACAAACAATTTGGGGAAGACAAAAAGAAACATTTCTGCAGATGTGGAATCTAAGCCTCTCTTTTTCAGTACAAAAATTGCTCTTTACTTTTTTACTTGTGAAAATGTTAGGAAAACACATAAAATATAATGAGCATACACAGATTTAAGCTAAAGTCAGCCCACATAAGGTTAGTGACAACAGAACTGCTTATGCCTCAGAGATATATTTGAAAGCGATAATGCACCAAAAAAGGAGTTAGAACTAGCCAGAGCTCTTTAAAAAACTGTTAAAAATACCCTTTTGTGGCCAACAAGGCAGTAAACAAACTGAATCATCTTATTTTGCTCTAAAAACCTAGGCTATGAAATTTTCCTACATTGCAAGAATACCTCCACAGAGGAAGATAGCAAGTGAAAAGTTCAACCCCAGCTACACGTTCCTTTTCTCTGAACACTTACAGAGAAAACGAAGAGTTTAACAGAGTAAGCTCTTACTGTCTGCCTTTAGATTTCCGTCTTCTTGCTGGAGATGTGTTCTGGCTGTTTCTGTGAAGCGGGGGTTGAAGAATGGTAAAAAGATGTTTGAATAAACAGGAAGTGCTGTGCAGCCGAAGCACACACTGAAGGGAAAACACACTGGAGCACTGCCCTTTGTAGGCAACAACGGGAGGTTTGCCTCCACAGTAGCAACGTCTGCTTTTATTAAATGACAAAGAAACCACAAGAATTCCTTAAGTAATTCTTCACTTGCAAAGTTGAAAGATCAGCTGGAGCTTGCAGGTAATTTCAAAGTTGTATTTAACATCACACACACCAAAAAATCTATTAATTCTGCCTTATTAAAAGCACCCTGTCTATGCACAGAAAGGTAAGAGTGAATTATGCCCCAAACTAGACCAAACAGCAGCAAAAATTTATCTCATTTATGCAGCTAGGCAAATTCATATTCACATATAGTTTCAGACAAGCTAGACTTTCTTTCCTGCAGTGCCACACATTTATGTCTAAAATTGTCTTGTAGGGTTGGCCATATTTCATACCTATGATTTATTAAAACAACAACACCACAACATCCACAAACCCTTGGATTTAACATCTTAGGAATATGCATTCAGTATTCTAGCAGATGCCTTTTCTTCTTTACATTTTCCTTTCACTCACTAAAACAAACTATCTGTTTAACTCAGGATGACTTACTTACTGTCTCTCACCCCAATTATCAAAGTCCTGTCTTCTGTCATGTTGGTGACATGATACAGATATTGTCAAGAAAAGTAAACTAGGGCTGGCACTCTGAGGCAGCTCATAAAGAGATGAACAGTTGAACAGCCATATTCAATAAAAAAGAGGAGCAGGATTCCTTTAGAAAATGTATTGCTGTTGTGGCAACATGCTGCTGCTGAAGGGTCTGATTTGTTATTTAGCATGTAGTCTTGGACTGTCTGTCATTCTGGGTGCTAATGCTCTGCTAAAATAACTCATTGGGAGCTGTCAGTGGGTTGTTTACATAGGCCCCAATCTTTTCTTCATACAAGGAAATTTTTTACTGGAATTCATCTTCTTTTGATCTCACATTCAAAGCAACAGCAGCTTGATAGACATGCAAGTCTGAAAGCAAATCCAGACGCTGAAGATAAACCGCCAGAGTATGACAGGCAGGAGCATCTAAAGCTTATAAAAATGAAGAGAACAGCATGTCGTCTGAGTATTACAATAGCAGAAATCAAGAGACATATTAGGTGGAACTGATCAGCCACAAAAACAGTTCAAAAGGCAGATCATAGAAACAGAAGACTAGTCTAGAAAAAAAAATTGCAAAGATCTGCTTCCCAGAGGCATCGCCTCCTTTCTACATACCACAATGTTTCCGCTCCAGTATGTAAACTTAAGGGGGGAAAGGGTATTGTGCAAAGTCTTTTACTAACTGTAATTCTCACCTTAAGCGTGCCAATTAATTTGCCAATTGTGCATTTTAATTAAGTGTTTCTGAACATAAAATAAAAAAAACTCCACCATGCCTTTACTTCCCCACTCAAAATACCAACATTTATAATATGGAATAGTTAGCTATGCTTGCTCATAAACTAACAAGCAGAATCAGAGATTTTCAACTGGAAATCACGTATTCAAGAGATGAGTAATCTTGTCCTTTGGAACGTCCACCATTTTAGGGTGCATGTCTTAGAGCTCAAGTCTTTCAAAGTGGCTAATTACGTGATTGTCATTAAGTTCTCCTCCCTCCCACCATTATTGAAATATTAGTTCATCAGAGGATTTTATTTAAATTGAACTGTGTGTGCCATATAGTCTACAGTTAAGTACCAGAGATGACACTTGCAAGGAAACTATTGCTAAAACTTTCCCAGGAAATCCATACATTTTAAATTCCCCACTCCCAATATGCTTCTTATTTTAATTGAAGTCAGCAAACATAATGAAAAAGTAATTCTCAGACAATTTTGTACTGAGAGCTGTTTGTTAGCAAACACTGAATGAGCAGCCAGTAGGTTAAAGGGCAGCAGAATTCCACATTATAATTTAGCCTGCGGTTATTTCTGATTAAGAACACCCTCCAGGACAGCAAAGCAAGATCTTCTTTTGCAGTGGGCATAGCTTTTAAAATTCGCCTCCTCTGCATAATAAATCAACAGGAAAACTGTGGATTTAAAACTGCATTAACCAATTTGAAGTGTTGTAATCAGTTTATGTCTTGCTTTTTGCAAAGCACTGTTCCTGTGTAGCCAAGTTACAAATGTAAAAATGCTTCTTGGATTCTAAAACTGTTGTAAGAAAGTCACCTTCTGTCATGCTTATATAGCTATCTAATGTGCTAAAGGCTGATTATTTATCTTTAAACTGTACTAGTTTAATCTTTTAAGGTCACCACTAATCTGCTCCAACCTTTTAAAAAATAGCAGCTTTGAAGACTTACTGCTGGAATCACTAAACTCAGCGCTGAATGTCAATGTAACTGATACATTTACCTGAATGAGTGCAGTTTTACAATGTTAACATCAAATATAAATTCCCACATAAATAAGAAGAAAAATCTGATCTACAAGCAAGCGGGGTCAATAAATATGACCAGGACTACATCATTTCACACAAATAACTATTGCAAGTCAGATTGCTATGGCTCACTCTTACCCATCCCAACACACAGGCAAAACTTCAGGATCAAGTTTAAATTATTAGGCTCCTTTCTTGGTAACAACAACTTCACAAACCTATTGAGAATCCACACAACAGCATCCTTAAGAAGCTGTAAATATATAAAAAGTGGATTATTTATTCATGTGTTTTGAAAAGTGGCCATTCTGTATTCAGGTTTTTGATTCTCCCCCTCCCCCCGCAGACTTCTTCTGGACTTGAATGTCACAGTAGACCTTGAATGTGAAATGGCTTCAAGCTAATTGCTCTAATTGCTTGAAGATGTGCAGGCAGGTGAAACCTGATCCCCTTGGCCATTGTAGAGACCAGGAACAACACAGGAATGTTTACATAGTGGTTTGAGTTTAATAGACAGTAGAGCTGAGTTTCAGACAGCTAGCAAAAACACAGCTAATAGGTGACCTCTTAATGTAGTCCTACTTTTTAAAAACAAAATACAATTTCATTTTGTAAAAGGCAATGTCCTAAATACCAAGGTTATCTACTTGACTTCTTTAGTAAGCACACATTGCATTGCACCTGACATTTATACCAGAAATGCTATCCTGAATGTGTTTTCTTTTACCGTAAAACAAAAAGCACTTTGTGTCAGTCACTTTACAAACAGATTATGGTTGTATGGGATTTCCTAGTAAGTTCAGTAATTTGAATTTTAAATTGAGCGATTTTCACCACTGACATTCTCCTTGCACCTAAAACATATGGCACAGACTATAACTTGGAACATCAGTGCTCGGTGACTGGTCCTGTGTATATCATACCCCTCACTGTGGAATTCCCAACCCTCTAATATGTTTAGAATAACGAACCGTTTTTAATGACTTAATTCCTTCTTTCTTTACTTTCGGTGAAATACTGAGGGGCTTTCATGACATGTGATACATACCATTTGAAGTTACCAACTGGCTGCAACATATTTAATAATGGTTGTACTGGGTGTACTTCCGTACCTGCATAAGAGGCAAGTTTGGTATACACATCAAAGCCAAATTACGCAAGTCTTCACTCAGGTAAAATTCTTACTGAGGAAGTACTGCAGCATCTGGGTCACAGAAAACAAGACTGCTTTCCAAAAACTGTTGGGTAACTACAATTTACTTGAAGAGGCTAAAAAACACACAATAAGTACAATCAAAGTATAGAAAATAAAGTAGAAAAAGTACTTCTGGCAGAGGACAAAGCACAAAGGTATTTACTGTAGGTGGAGTTCTAAAAGCAAACAGAGATAGGGAACACTTATTTTCCTGTCTCAGCCTCAGTGAGATTTGTTGCCAAGCCTTTAAACATGGTCACAAATTGTTTACCATGGATTAAAATGTACAGCAAAATGTCATATGCTGTCTCCTAGACAAAAAAGAAAAAAGAAACATTCATTCAGGAAGAAAAAGGGGAAAAATGTTTGAGGTACAAGGAAAATAGGAAAGATACAAATGTTTTGAGATGGGTGAGAATGCAAAAATCAGGCAAGCTTGACAGGACACATGAGAAAGAAAACAAGCCAAATAAGCATGAGTGTTCCAGCCATTTCCAGCTTTGATCTTTTGGATTTTGGTCAGATAAGTTTAAGATTCTATAAAATATTATAATGGAAACATTACCTACCAAAACAAAACCAAAAAGAGGCAAAGGAGGCCAGTTCCAAAGATAGTTGCCATGTCAGTTTCATATTAAGACAACAGAGGCAGGAGCACTCACTGATTACTGTGCTCCACCTTGTCTACTAATCCCAAAATTCGGAAGCAAACGAGTAACTGATCTTAAATAATATAAGAACAAAGACGACAATAGCAGCCCAGGAAGAAAGCTGTGATACATGGGAACATATCGATCAGACGCATACACACCTTTCTTTTTCAAAATCTTCTGAAAAGTTCAGAACTTCAGCAATGGTGGATTGAATTTTTTTTTTTTTTGTCGGTAACCAAAAAAGATAGGAATTGAAAAAAACAGTGTCAGTTTAAAGATTTAGTATAAACTAGTTCAAGCCTGTGGGAGGAACACTAAGTGGAAAAAGTAAACATGGTCCCCCCAAGTAGTTCCAGTCTAAGCTATATACACAGCCAGTGCCTGGTACCACAGGCTGCCCTGCACATTGGGGAGGTCAACAAAGCTATGCTAAACTGACAGGTTCAGTTTACAGCAGGCCAGCACTTTGTTTGGATATACTGGCCTTGCTCACTGCCAGCTTAACAACAGATGGCTCGAAAACTTTCATTATGTTGCACAGGGCTGAACTGCAAACAATTGCAGAAAACTGTGAAAAGTTTAACTCTTTCCAAGCCAAAGAGAATAGTCTGCATCAAGGTACACATGCGGGAAATGTGGGGGCTTAAAGCTAGCCATAAGTGCATGTGTGCCTTTAAATTAAAGTGGGATGAGATGATAAATCATACCTTTGCATGATCTCTTGGATGTATTAAAAAAGAATCTGTTATTTGACAAGGTCAATTCAATAAAAGCATCATTCCAGAAACAAACCAGACTTTGACAGATTGCAATCCAGTATTTTCAACTTTTCTCAAGACTATCACTTTGGGAAAGTTATGGAAAGTTACTGAGATAAACTGTGAATTAGGATTTCATTATCAAGAGCTCTTAGACCATCATTTTCCCACCTATGCAAACAGAGTATCTTTCTATGCATGTTCTCTTCAAGATTTCCCACTGAAGCAAGAGAAGGCTACCAAATATTCCAACACCCAGATTTGAAAATGATTTATTCAAATCTGTATATAATTTAAATATTCATTACTTTGATTTGATTCACATGCACCGTAATATCTTCTAAAGCTCTAAGGCTGGTTATAAACGTATCTTTCGAGGTTTAATTCATTGACAATTTTATATACGTCTCCGCACTGGAAACACATTATTTTATTTTATTCAAGAAATTAACAAATCTGTTTTCCACAAATGTATTTTAGAAGCTACTCTTTCCTGTTATTGAAAGAAAATTGTGTTTATTACTCCGTTAGCATAGTGTAAACTCATAAACGTCAACAGAGAGTACAAGGAAAACTGTCAACTAAATATTGTTTCCTTCATGAGCTGCTCTTCCAAGTCAATTACGCCTTTCAACTTCTGGGGCATTGTATGATAAACTGGCAGTAAAAATCATTCACATTAATATACCATGGTGCCTTGCCTGCAAAAGGTAATTAAAGAAGTAAATGACTCATAAGAATAGACATATTAGCTGCAAAATGAAAGGCAACTGAGCTGCCACATGAAAATATGTACCATTAAGATACTGCATTTTCATATTCCTGTAATCAGCTTCAGTAGACTAATGCTTATTTAATCCAGTTCTCTGCTAAGTCCATCAACAACTGTTTTTTGCTGTTTTCTCCTTGACTGAACATTATGTGTGCAGGTTTGGAATAAATACTATAATAAGATTTTTGCATAGTCAACTGAAGAACAGTTTTGGTTTTTTTTACATTTTAAAAAACTATTTTTCTTTCTCACAGAGAGCTGTACAACATAGGATACCAAAATCACATTTTCCAGCCAGACAAGGCTAGAAAGCAGTACATTTTGAGCAAAGACTCCCTCCCCCAGCCCAATAGTCACCATTTCTGATTCATAACACCATTAGAACAGAAGACAAACCCATGCTTCTATATGCCAAATTTGCTATTCTTCACTTATGAAACACTGTTTTGTTAATAAGGATTTTCATTAAGCATTAGAAAAATTAGAACAATTTTATCCTTATTTAGTGTTCAAAGTGAAAAGAGAGAGAAAAAAAGACAGAAATGGGCTAGGGAGGTGGGAGAAAAAGGTAGTACTGAAGTAAAAGTCTGAGCGCGGGGAAGCTGAAAAGGACAGCAGGAGGTAGAGGGTGAAATAAGGGTCATGTTACAGAACAGAGTCCAGACAATCCTCAAATGAAGTGTTCACCTTCATAAGAATCTATATTTTTCAAACTATTCATGTGCTGTTCAATTCATCCCTTGCAATGCTTCAGAATACCAGTAAAAATCAGAATTTTAAAGTACAAATATTAAAGCACAGAAATTGGCAGCTCCAGGGTACGGGGCTTCAACTGTGCAGTAAACCATGGCACAAGTGCTGTCCCACAGACACGCGGTAGGATGGCAGAAGGCCTTGATGTCATCACTGCAGAGTGATGGACTAACTGATCTAATCAGGCTGTTACATCTCTAATTTGTATGATCCCTATTACAGTGAAAATGTAATATTATATGTATGAAGCCAGAGAAATACAGTACTTGGCTCCTGATGTGAAAAAAATCCAAATGATAAGCTTCTGCTCTCTTTCAGCATTGTCCTTACTAATAAAACTGGGAGTTCTACAAATCTGTAGAAGCCTGAAATTTAAGCAATAGCTGCTGCATAGCTGAAGAAATACGTAGTGTCCCGGACCACTATATGGATTCATATATTTCAGTAAACAGTATTGTATTTAGCTTTCAAAGTTGCATTTTCCTCATTACGGGAAGCAAGTGAGGTGTTAAAAGTCGAACGGACAAAGTGCGCTTGTCTTTATATTCCAGAATAAACCCTTATAACGTGTTAAAACATTTATAATACAACCTGTTTGCAAGCAAGCAATTAAAATATTCTTTTCATCACAATCTAACTCCATAAGGCCAAGATCAAAACCATTCAGTTGCGAGACAGTTATCACAATCGTTTCCTTTTGCTAAGTACAGGGGGAAGTTATGGTATCGTTGTGTGGAGACTTCTCAAATGCTGACTTTTTCAATGGCAGACACTGGACAAGTGCAGTTCCTCCTTTATATATTGTACCTGACTGCGGTTCAATCTCCAAAAGACTGAGCTTTCAATAAAAGTGTTAATACGATGCATGGGGAACTGTATCATATTCACCATATATATTATTATCAAGTCGGAATATTATAAGACTTTTTAAAATGTAGGCTCCATCATTATTTAAACTGTATTATTGCTTCACCATTTGAGCAGACATCACTTGGTATCCACAATTAATGAGCTCTAGTCCCTTTTCTAATTAAGGAACAAAGGTTCTTGTGTGCAGAGTATAGAGTGACACTGTCTGGAGAACACACATTTAAATGGAAGAGAATCCTTCTAATTACCTTAAAAGAGGATTTTTAATATCCAGAAACATAATAGGATCAAGAAATTAGAGTATTTCCAACATCATTTACAAATAAGCCATTACTAAACATTGTTAAAAGGTAATAATGCATCCCTAAAAATAATGGGAATTTATGGAGATGAAGGCACATCACTTTTGTATTTATGTAATTAACCTGTGTGTACTTACAGTGCAAAGGCAATATATACATTTTATTTATGTATACAAAAATCATATTTGAAAAGAGGAAAAAATTAGACGGGAGCTATTAGAGCACAAAATACTTTAGTATTAGGATTCAAACACGTAATTAAGAAAGTCAGAAAGGTAACCTCACTTTGTACAGTAATAAAGGCTGTTAGAAATAGGATACTATCTCTTAAAAGTGTTACAAATATACCACAGTACTAAATAACCTGCTCTGCTGGAAAAGTATACTTGCTATCAAGGGCAAAGCTGCTATCCACTGAGGTAACAGTAAATGACAGACTGTTGTTCAAGTCCATTAGCTGCTATGTGATAGGAGCACATTCACTAGCACACGACCTGTGAAAAATCTTAGATCTCTTTAAATCTTTGAATTGGATTGCTGCATTAATTCTTAAGAACTGCAATCCTTCAACCAAGTCAAATTACCCTCATTAACAGGGGGAAAACTGCCTCTGCAATAAGTTAAAAAAAAAAAAAGGGTATTTATTACCTATAATCACTTTCACGTACTTTACCTGGAACTACAACAAAGTGGTGCAACAACTTGAGAGGCTGTCACCATTTCAGCCATTTGTGTTGAAGTTGAAAAATTGAACAAAGGCACATACACAAACACACTCCTGTGCTGAAATTCAGTATGAATAAATGTTTCACAAAGGAAGACTCAACGAATGTTTAAGGACAAAAATCAGAAAAGATAAGCACTGCAATGATGTGTGTCTAGCACCGACATAACCGCAAAGGAGGTGGGGAAAATCTTCAGTTATTCAAGGTTTGATTAGAACACGACTTCATAATTAGGCACGTTAACAAGTATTGTCATCATTTAGAAAATTCATGCACTAACTAAAAGGTCTCAGAAGCTGGCTCAAGACATCTACTCATTAACAACATGTGCTATTCGCTCTTATGTTTAACCCTCATTAACATGCACAAAATGTTCAGCATTCAATACAGATTAAAAACTAATATTTTGTTTTTCTGCTTAGCCCGTGAATATCATGGTCAGTTAAAAGACTACAAATAACACAAAAGCAGAACAACAGAAAAGTATTTATTGTTTGTCGGAAATGAGCTGTCTTTCTCCACTCACTGCTTCTCTGCACTTTAGGCATTCCTTCAGAGCCAGTCCTAGCTCAGCAAAACAAACAGCTAAAGAGACACAGAACATGATACAAATAGTTTATTTTAAAGGTGAAACATACTTGCAAAGTTCTCAGGCACAGTGATTAAAATAAATATTTATTTAAAATTTTCTTAATTTTAAAATTGGCATTCTGGGGGGTTAAAGGGTGCACTGAGGAGTGGGGAGCTGGATAACTCCAGGAATTGGGAATGGGATACAGAGCCTTTCACCTCCTAGTTACCTTTATAATCCAAGACCCCGATCCTTCAATTGGATCCAAATGGTGCAGATCTCTTTGCCCACAGAGTCCTATTAACACCAAAGGGTCTCCATATGGTCACAACAAGCTGCCTGAGTGCATCCACTTGTAAGACTGGGACACACGTCAGCAGCAAACTAATCTGACTATGACCATCTAAAGGCGTCTTGGTGGCCTATACGAAATGCTTTGGTGATCTCAGTTCATTTTCCATATCATTAATACCATCCCTCAATCAGACAGTATCCAAAAAAAGGCCAAGGACAGAATGACTGAACCACTTTTTTTTTTTTTTTTTTTTTTTTTTAAACAAGTGGCCTCCCCAAGTTGGGGTTGAGGCAAGTGCATGGGACAGCATGAGGAATGGTTATGGTTTAAAAAGACAACTTGTATCACCAGGATTGTGAAATTTGTCTCCACATGGGTGGATCCAGGAGTCCGTAGGGAGCCTATTGATGCCAGGTGGGTTATGCACTGGTGCAGGTGTTTGCTTGCATCGATACAATCACATTAAACAACAAATAATAGCAAGCTAAATAATAAAAGTAATTAAAATATTATATAGCACTTTTTGTCTTCACACATGAAATTAATGGCGGATTAACTGTTTGCATATCGCTGCATTCTCTATTCTTAGCATGATGCCTTTTAAAGTTGGGCCCATTATTTTCAGTGGTGTATCTAGCTCAGTATGTACAACATATGCCATGTTGTTGACACCTCTCTGGATGTACTGCATGCCATATGCCTAAATCACTAAAAGGGGCGATGAACAGAGTGGCAATACTGAAAGAACAAGATATACCAAGCATGCTGAATGAATTCAGTTATATAATTCAGCCTGTAAGGGTTTCCATACATTCAACTATCTTCTTCCCCTCCCATAAAAATGCATTCAACGTTCTTCTTCCATGAAAAGGTAGCACTATCGACATGTATTCAAAAGAAACAAGATAGATCATATATAATCACACCAATAGAAACGGGGGGAAAAAGACAATTCATACATTTTAACCATAAACTAAAAACAATAAAATAAAAAGGGAAGTTTCTGACTTCCCAAAATCAGAGTTCTTCTAGATACATTGTCCCTATTTGTATTCCACTGTGTGTATGGATGCGCTCCGCACGCATGAGATTGAAGAATTCTCGGAAGCAGAGCCCATTGGTCTGTGACTGCACCCTTACTCTCTTTGTGCTTTCTGTCAAGGATATAAAGGGTGATGCAGACCAATGCCTCTCCAGTTCCTCTTCTTCCCACAAATCGTCCAAAGAAGAGGGGAAGGAGGGCAGGTAGTAGAATACAGATAGGGCCCACACATCTCAAAGAACTCCAGTTATGAGAGGTAAGTATCTTCTCTTTCTTGAGTGCTAGTCCCTATCTGTAATCCAATATAGGTGACTGGCAAGCAGTACTCAGAGAGGAGCAGGGTGCAAAGTGGCAGGTGGTATGACTGCTTGAAGAACCGCCATCCCCAAGGACACCTCAGCGGAGAAGAAATGGACCAAGGCATAATGTCTCAAATGTGTGGGTGGAACTCCATATTACTGACTTGCAAATATCAAGCAGAGATATCTTTTGAAGTGATGCTACTGAGGCGGCTTGTGCTCTTGTAAAGTGAACCCGTACCTCATGTGTGGGAGGAAGGTGTGCCGGCTGATAATGAAGTAGGATACAGCCAGAGATCCACTTGAAGACCTATGGGAGGAAACAGCTTGTACTTGGGCTCATTCCACTAGGGCAACAAGAAGATTGGGTGACTTTCTAATCTGTTTTCTCCTCTGTAGGTAAAGTGACCATAGGGATGAAGGGTAACCTTACTGTGATAGAAAGTAGTCAATGGAAGGTCTGTCGTAAGAGCACTGAGCTCTCCCATCCATCTAGGTGATGTAACAGCTGCAAGGAATGAAGCCTTGAGGGAGAAGGGAAGAGAGCTCAAGTAGCCACCAGTTCAAAGGGGAGTTTCCTCAGAGCACTGAAAACCAAATTAAGGTCCCACAGGGCAGCCGATTTCCATACGAGGGAAAAGTAGTTGTGTAAACCCTTGAGGAATCTGACCCTAGTGGGACAGGCAAAAACAAAGACGGCTTTGACAGGTGAGTGGAAGGCTGTGAGCACGTACAAAAGTATTCTGAGCTAATTGACAGACCTTGTGTCTTTAATGCAATAGGTAGTCCAGGATCTTGGAGAGTGGAACTTCTGATGCTAGAGAAGAGTGAAGGGAACACCAACAATGAAAACATTTCCACTTCTGAAGGTAAGTGGGATACTGGGTTTCCAGCTAGATAGGAAAACTGACTGGACACTCTCTGAGCAGGTTAGCTCCATGCTCAAGAACCAACTAGGAACCATGCTCTCAGGTTCAGGAAAGAGGAATTGGGATGTATTGAGTTCTGTGAGAGGAGATCCTTCTTGAGAAGAACTTGCCCGAACTGGATGGGGCTGAGGAGGGATGCCTTCTTTTAACAGATCTAGGAAGGGATCTGTTTTTATACTTATAAGACTGCCCCTTCCTCTCGTGAGAAGGTCCAAATGAAAGGTTCTTTGCTCTGGTCATTCCTACTCGAGTCAGACATCCAGATACAAGGTGCACTCCTCAGCCCATATGTGACTGAGGCCTCATGACATGTTCCATAAGGTGTTTCCAAAGCTGGAGTTCTTGCACCTGACAGGTTCTGCTGGGGAAAGAGCAGCAGACACAACATTTGGTGGAGATAGGAGCTTCTCTGAGGCAGCAGAGGCAGCACTGGTGATTGTCGCTGACCAAAAGAAGCAGGAACAGGCAATGCAGTTTTTGAAACCCAGAAATGTGGACATAATCTAAGTCCCAGGCCAAGGAATGGGAGGATTCCCTGGAGGTGACAGTTCAAACTAATGGCTAACTAAACTTGTAAAACTACCAACAACTCTAACTATATATAAAATGTCAAATATTTAGAGGAAAACGTTGAAGAGGATTAATTCAAGACACTGGAGATCCCAACTCAGGCTATAGAGAGGTAAGATGGAAACTAGAGAAGTGTCGGTCCACTTACCCTCTTGGCACAGCGCATGAGGACAGCAAAGGCATGGACCAACAGGCACTACTTGCAAGAATTCTCAGGTGCACGGAGCCCATAAGTACCCACAATGGAATAAACAAAGGGATCAGCACTCAAAAACCTTAACATTCTGCTTCCGTTTCTACATGTCCTTTATTTACCTTACATAAATCTGTAGAACAGGTCCAGCTGCTAGAACTAGGAAAGATGTCATATTGGCTATCTTTAAAGATTTATTTATTAGTTTCCCCTACTAATTATTATTATTTGAACATTCAGGAAACTAGTGCTTTCGTACACTGTAGTATTTTGGCCAAATCTGTCAGAATGGATTAGAAAAGTGAAATTAATAAGGAACACGGTAGAACTACATTTATAAGAACAACTCTGCACTTTGGCATTTCACACACACACGTAGTAGCTCTGCACACTCTGATGGGTATACTGGCTGGATACTATTCATTAAAAAAGGGAACCTCCTCATCAAACAGAATGGATTTGACAGTGCTTGCATGCAGAGGGCTGGTATAAAAGGTCCAAAGCATCTGATTCAAGGTTCGTGACCAATTACCCACGACATACATGCTGAACACAACCTGCACTCAGAGGAGAAAACACCCACAAAACTCCCAAATTCTCTTTTTGACATGTAAACCCTGAGCACAGCAATCATCTGATTGCAGAGAGAAACTATGAAGTGCAAAGTCGAGCTAGATGTAGTATAATAGATGGAGAAAGGAAAAAAATGAGAATAGACTGGACAATGGGAATTTTTACAGGAAGAACACACCACAGAATTCCCACTGCTGATCATACTAACCCTTCTATGCTATGGAGCCCAATGAGGAAAGGAAACATCTTTTTTTTTTTTAATTATGACTTCTTATGAGTGAGGCATTAACATAGATGGAACATTTCTCATGGCATTTAGCAACAGAGTGGATATACTCAAAGGTACAAGGAGCAGATTGCCTTCATGGTGTATCAAAAGTGCTGCCTTTTCTCATGGGGATACTCTTAATGCTTCGGAGCTAATGATGCCATGCAAAGCTGTAGCCTTCGTATCCTCTGTGTTTAGTGCCACCACACAGCCGGAGGCAGTGGATCAAAGGGGATAAAACAAGATGAAGAGAATCCATTTTAATGCCAAAACATGGAAATTACAGCACAGATCACTAAACAATATCAGTTCTGTTAGTTACACTTGTGTCTTGAAGAAGAACATACACATATATGTGTCTGTGTAAGCAATACCACTGGTAATGAAGGATACTGTGAGAACAACATGGAATGACTTGTTAAAATGGAGAGCAGAATTTTCTTTCAACTGGCCACAATAAATATGTTTGTTCAATGGGGAAAAATGTGAAAGAAGAACACATGATGATGTTTAAGAACAGCTTATATAAGTCTGATAGAGAATATACAGACTATCCAAAGCAGATCTTATTCCACACTACTTTCCTTCCAAATAGACCCAGCGTTTATTGCTGGCCTCAAATTAGTTGCTACCTTTGGGTCTGAAACATTACTTGCTTTACATTGCATTGCATTACAATCAGATAGCTGAGTACACAGCTAATGATTGGTGCTCACAAATGTTCTTTTACATTTACAAAATAGTGCACTTGCAATTTTACAAGTGCAAACACTTAATGTGTATTTTATGGGTGAAAAATCAGAGGCAGCGCTGGACATTTGTCCCAGGATGGCAAATATTTTTGCCAGTTTTATATTTCTTATCTTACGAACTAAAAGAGACATGCAACTCACATTTTTAATTGAGTTATTCATACAACTTACGTTATATGACCATCTAGTTATCTAACAAACCCTGCCTAAGTCATCCACCCCCTAACCTATTTCTGCTTAAAAATGTTCGTTTACAAAGATTCATGTCCCGCCACCCCCAATACTGGCAACATTTGGGAACCTGAAGGTAGAGAGGCCAACACATCTCTCTTTTTGTATTTTCATTACAGCAATGTTTCATTACAAGATGCTCAGGGGACAGGTAAAGGGATATAAAGCCTTCACCTTCAGTTTGTTGATTCAAAGCTAGTCCAAGCCGATGATGATCAAAACTCTTTAGTATCTGATGGCTCTTTAGTGTCTTATTTGAAATCAGTTAAGTGGACTCCATCCAGTCCTCAGCGGACCACTGACCATATCAGAAAGATCACAGCCATTATTAGAACTTCTGCTCAGCACACTCAGAGCTGTAACTGTAGGTTATTCCTCTGGGTTCAGGTTGAGACATACAGAACCCTTCCCAATATCCTGGATCCCCCTCAATGAGATTTAAGATACAGCCTGGAAATGGTCCTGCTGGTCCTGCTGGACACATGACTCCTTTCCTGGGGCAAGAAACAAACCTCTGCGCTTATATTGCAAACCATCTCTGAAGCTTTTGTCTCCATTGACCTTACAGTACTCGTGACACTCATAAAAGATCTTGAGTAAACTGGGCTGAACTTACACGGCAGCTACTCGGGTCTGTCAGATGGATCTCGGATACTTGTAACGAACACCTGCTCCTCATCAACCAGGCTGTTATAATAAGGAGTCCTACAAGGCTCAATAAGCTTTCCCTTCTTCTGTCACATCTACAGGAGACACTCAGAGAAACCATGATATGCCACCAATCCAGCCTGTGCCATTACCAAAAGGTCTTGTTGCTTGGAAGAAATCATCAGAGAGAAACAAAGGTGAATTCAGGCTCCATCCAGGAAAGACATAAGTGGTAGTAGTCTTCTTATTTTCCTTTATGCCGCTTTTCCTGGGTGAGGGTCGTGCTGGCAACATGGAGAGTGGGGAGGACCAGAGCTCCCTTTCCACTGCAACATGTTCCAGCTCCTCCTGGGTGATTCTCAGGCATTCCCAGGCCAGCGGAGATATATAATCCCTCCAGGGTGCCCTGTGTCAGCTTTGGGGCCTCCTCCCAGTGGACGTGACTGAAAGAGCTCCGGTATAGTGATATTACTAGGGAAGAATCAAGACTGTAAACAATCTGCCTTTACACTAACCTTGCCAATAATCCGGGGCATGAGAGCATATATTTTAAAAGTGTTGACAAACCCCGGAGTCATCCTGGATATAGAGCATGACACAGTGATGAAGAATGCTTTCCAGCTTTGAATGGGCAGGAAACTGTGTATTTGTTCTCAAGCAAGGATGTTGGCTTGATGATCCACTCTTTAATCATCTTCAATTTAAAGCACTTGTAATTCGTTCTACCTAGGACTGAATGTCTTTTCCACATGAGGGCCGAAGTCAGTGTGACAGCGTATCTTACGTATGCAACAATGGAAGTGAACAAACTACGCCTGTGCTTTGCAAACTCCACTTGCTAACTTTCACTACAGAAGAGAATTCAAAGCCTTGGTCCTTACCTACGCAAACCCTCAATGGACTGGGATTTGTGGACTTTACAAACCATCTCCTCCTCCGTAACCTTGCAAAACAGCTACACTCCACAGAGGTGATAAGCCCATGTTTAGATATCCACACATTATAATGATGACTGGCCACTGAGAGTAGAGCCTCTCACAGTGATGGTACCCCAACTATGAATTCCTTGCCAGAAGAGATCTGACTGGATCCAGGCTTTACTGTATTAGACTGAAAGGTGAGACACCATTTTGATAAAACTGTTCCTTAGAAAGGATGCATGAAAATAAAGAAAACTAAAAAAAGTGTGTGTGTAAATCCTTGAATGTATATGTTTGCACAGCTCTGTAACCTGGGGAAATATAGAGAGAACACACCATTCATTTGTTCTGCTTTCTCATAATTTTGTTCAGCACTTAAGATACCACAGTGAATAGACAGATTAGATAGATATTGCAGATAAAATAAAATACTGTACACTTTTAAAAAATGTATGCTCTTGAATCAGAATTAATTTTCCTGTTAATACTCTACATGCTAGTCAAAAAGCCTGGCCATATTCTTTTTTGAACAAAATTTTGCAATGACAAATCCCTCCACAAACAAGATAGTAAAGGTAGGTTTCAGTCAGTCTCACATATACACTGCCACTTGATACTTTATCTTTCTCATTGGCACCTTTCTGATCACATTGGGTTTAGAAACGCTAAGCTAAACCTGATCTCCTGCTGTAATTCATAATTACCAATTCACAGCATTTTTCAATGCTCTGCATATGTTGGGCTGCTTATTGTAGGTTAGCACACAATGGAAGATGCTGAAATCTGTCTTAAGAGGAATATTTACAAACCAATCGAGAATTTTGATTTGTCCCATTTCTTATGAGTGGAATAGAAACCATACTGTATTGTTATTATGTTGGGGATTTTTGTTTTGTTTGTTTTGGAGGATAGGTCCATCAATGGCTATTAACCAAGATGGGCAGTGATGCAAAACCATGCTCTGAAATGTTGTTAGCCTCTGTTTGTCAGAAGCTGGGAATGGGTGACAGAGGATGGATCACTTGATGATCACCTGTTCTGTTCATTCCGTCTGAGGCACCTGGCATTGGCCACTGTCAGAAGACAGGATACTGAGCTAGATGGATCATTGGTCTGATCCAGTCTGACTGTTCCTATGTTTTTTAGTGCTTGGTACAGCACAGAACTGAAGACCCACAGGCTCTGCCGTCGAGGAGCTAACAACCTTAGGATGCATGGTTTATCAAACCCCAAAATAAATAGCTCTCCCCATGCTTTGAAGTCTCCCCACTCATATCCTGACTTGAACACGATAATGCCCCCATTCATATGCTTCACTGCCTTGCTCTTCCCTTGCAAGCAACTTTGTAGCTCACCACGTCTCAGGGGCCTGTGCTGTATTTAAGGTTAAGATTCTGTCACGGGTATTTTCACTAAAAGTCAGGGTCAGGTCGCAGGCAACAAACAAAAATTCATGGAAGCCCACAACCTGTCCCTGACTTTTACTAAGAATACGTGGGGGAGAAATGAAAACAGAGCTATCACGGCTTGTAGCTGCTCCACCCCCAGAGGGCTGACCCAACCTGAGTCACTGCTCTTGCGGGCTGGCGACCAGTCAGCTGTTTGGTGGCGGTTGTTGCTCCAGCCCTGCCCCAGAAGTCACAGAGGTCCCGGAAAATGGTGGAATCCAGGGCCTCCAGGACTGAATAGTTTCTTTGACTCATCATCTTTGATGTGAACCCAGATACAGCAGTGTGGCCCATTACAGCGATGTTCGTATAACGTCAGAAAGAGAAAAAAGGCAAGTAGATGTTATGGGCCAGGCCAACACTGTATTTACAGCCACTTGAGGTGGGAAAGGAGGGCACAAAAGATAGTTCTTAACCACTTCTGCACCCATTCCCCCCATCAGCCCACTATCAATCCAGTCCCCAAGCACATTAATATAATTATTTTTCTAGGGGCTTGGTCTTTCATTTTTCTTGCATCCTGAACTCTCCCTGAGGGCCCGATTTATACCTTATGCACCCCTCGGCACAGCATCTTCAGCACCTCCCCTGCCTACAGCTGAACTTTGTGTTTTCCAGGTGGGGGGGGTGATAAGGGAGAGAGGGGCTGAGATGAGCATCTCTTGGCAGGGGGAAATATACTCACCATTGGGCTCCGGCTTCCAGCCTGGCCAGGGGGCAGGGCCTCCAAGGAAAAGCAAGGCAGAGGGACCCTGGGAGAGAGGAGGTGAAACAGAGGGTGGGGCCAGAGTTCCGACGTTTATGCAGGGTCCCCAAATTGGCCAGGGTCCTGGGCACAGGCCTCACTGGCCCATGCGGTAATCCGTCACTGTTTAGGTGCAGAGGCACATGCTACTTGCCTAACTGGAAATCCAGCCCTGCCTGAGGTCATTGTTATTATTACTAATATGCATTTTATAGCATTTTTCACCCCTAGGTTTCAAAGATATTTATTGGTTTACCCCCGTTTTACAACAGGAGAAACTAAGGCACAGAAAGGGGAAGGAACTTGTGTGAATTCATGCTGGAAACAGAAGTCAAGAACAACAAACTCAGAGAGAGATTAGGGTGCACAAGGAATTTTAAACTGGGTCTAAGCAGCCTTCAGGTTAATGCGTCTTTTTTCTATATTGTTTATTATGGATAACCATGCTTAAACATTATCCGGTCCTTGCTTCAATATGAACTATATCCATTGAGTTGATTACTGTATAAATCCACAAATTCAATTTTCGGTGCAGAAAACAAAGACTAAAAAACCCTGCTCTTTCTAATCTTTAAACACCCATAACATACTTTTACAGATGCAGTTCAGTATTCGACAGCTTTAACTTTCTTGTTTTCCTTCACACGCATACTTCACAGACTGTTTATGAGGGAAAGATGCCAAAAGACAAATACCAAAATGCCAGCAGCTGGCACTGGCCATTGTCAGAAGACAGGATACTGGGCTAGATGGACACTTGGTCTGACTCAGTATGGGTGTTCTTATGTGGACCCTCCAGTTAAAATCCTGATGCATTACAACTGAACTCTAGTGTGGCCATATAAACACTCCAAAACGTCACATGGAAAGAGAGATAGGATTCATACCAAAACCAAAGATCCAGCCCCTCCCCCTGATTGACATCCTCATTTTGGGGCTCAGGGCTGATCTCTAAACTGAAAAGGATTCTCTTGGCTTCATCCAAAGAACAGTCTTTGTTACAGAAGATGCAAGAACCAATGAAAAAGGTATTTTAACAATATCTCTAACATGTCCCCAATCATTTAAAGAGCCTTGAGGCTGCTACATTCCCATTACAGCACAGTAAGTTTGCCACCCTGCTGATTTTCAACCAATACCCCGTGTTATTTTTTTCTTAGTTAACCTTCATGGCTGTTTTAAAACTTTCCTCACAGCTAATATTGTCCTCCACTTTTGCCACCTGTCAGAGCAGCATCTCTGGAGGCAAGGGCTTGTGTGCCTTGGTAATTTGCAATGGACTTGATCCCTTAAGGACTAATCTGAGCTTTCCTTAAATAAAGAAATAATGTGAATAGTTAATATGAATAGACCCCATGGATATGGCTGTCAGCTGTTGTATGCCTGTGCCTAAAGACATGCTGAAATAATAGCTGAGAAGTGTGAACCGCTCCACTAACCTTAATTGGGAGTTGACTCTGAAACCTAAAGACGGCATGGTAATGCTGACATTTAAAGTGCCAAGTGATTTACTGCTGTTCATTTTTAGCAGAAACATACAGCTGATAAGCGTGATCCACAATGCCCATCTGCCTCCCACACATCTCGGCAGCCAAAAAACAATTGTGCTCATTATTCATAATTAATTTTCTGTTGAAAAATTGGGGCAGATCCTCAGCTGCAATGAAGCTGTGACAATTTACACCAGGAGAGTATGATTTTGAGTATGTGAAACATCTGCGATAGGAATGCAATTTTTATAAAAATGACTTTTTTCTGCAAGGAAATACAATGTGGTTCGTTTCTTCGTTTTATTAGGTTGACGACAGTCAATGTCCTGTGACATTCGTTTTTCCAACTGGTGGGAAACAGGTTGGCACACATACGGCTGCACCATACCATCAATAGTTGGCAAGATAATCGTTATGACCTCACTTTCAAACTCACTTTTCCTATGTTCCGGCTACCCACACTTCCTTTTTTGAAAGTCACATGTATCCTCGGTGGAGCCTGCCACATCCCCATGGACTGTAAAAAGGGAAAGCAGAAGAGATGGTAATTGGAGCAAGAACAATAGCAGGGCCAGAAGAAAAAGACATGAATGTCAACACTGCCTAGGTGGTGCCCATAGTGACTGCTGTCTTCCCTACAGGCATGCTAGACACCTACTTTGCTAGCTCTAGGACACTGGCCTTTGGCTGTGTAGTAGAGGATGAGCCTGTCTCTACTGACTAGCTAGAGCTCCTGCTCATCCAGATTTCACACTCTGTCCTCCAAAACCTAAACTTGCTGAGAACAGCCCAAAAGCACCAAAGACTGCTCTGATCTGGGTCACTCAGCAGAAAGATCTCCCTGCTATGTCCCCACCAGTGTCTGCCAATGCCTTGATTCTTCTGCTTGGACGACTTGCAGGGCAAGACAAGGTGAAGGAAGTTTGAGGGTACAAACAATCTGCCACTGGCCCCGGCAGGATTTTCCTGACTGCCTATTTAGACTTAGCACAAGGAAATGCAATGGAAGCAACCAATGGAAAAAATATGAAGGGGAGGAAATGGATGAAAGAACTCCACTTGAAACACATTTGCCTAGTGGAAGTCAAATTAAGAATGATAAAAATAATAACCCTAACTATACCATGCATACCGTATGACTGGCTTCAATAACCTTTTAAACGGATAACTGTTAAATGAATACATCTGCTAAAAGAATCAGTTTTTGTGCACTCCAAAGTTATGTGTTTAACAGGCTTTGATACTTCAATGAAAAATTGAGGTGGCAATGATTTGCAGGCTAAATTAATGTTAAATACTTCAAAGAACTGGACAAACAAGTCAGCAGCAAAAATTATATGGGTTCACTTCCTTCAAGGGAACTTAAAGAGCCAGCATTTTATTGCTCTGAATTCTAGTCACTCTTTCTACCCCTCAGCATCTGTTTGAAATATGTAGTAGACAATTGCTTTTTTGGCTCTGACTCAGGTGGTTGAAATACAGGACAAACAGACTACTGTATATAAGCTTTCCTCCAGCAATGAAAATTTTTATTAACTCTCTTGCATAGCAAACTCTGCTGCCTAGCTTCCAATCCCTATAGAATCAACAAGGAATGTGGCTAGTTATTAATTCTAGTGGTCAAGCACAGGGTGGATATGTTGAGACTTGCCTGCAATATGTAACCTCACATTTCAAAAAGATACAGAGGGAAGGAAAAAATAAATGAGTTCTGTTTAGTTCATCATTCACATGTGTAAAATTCCAAGCTAAATACTAGCTTTGTACATAAATATATCAGCCTTGTCAAAGGGTTCTAGCCAAGGAAAATAAGTCCCATGGTGCAGGGGTGCAGAACTATCATTAGATTCCCAAACTTCCCGCACCTTTATTCAGCGTTTCAGATTTAGGAATTTTCTCACATAACTGTATGTACTTTATAAAGGTGACCTGAAACTGCTGCTTAAAAGTCACTCCTCTCATCTGCACAGTGAAAGGAATAGGGAAAAGAAAGAAGAGCAAGAATACACATACATAAAACATGACCCCAAAAGATTTGCTTTATTTACAAGAATTCTGGCCACTTGTAATTCATACATTTCTAATCACTAGACTTTTGCATCCTCAGCGTTATATATGCCATGATTATAACTTTTTGCAAAGCTTTTGATCACTGTGAAGGGATGTTAGATGGTTACCCTCAAATAAATACTTTTAGCATTTAATATTTGATAAAACACTGTATATAAAGTTATGGTTATGTGCTACTTTTAAGACAACGTCTGCTTTCATCATATGTTACGGTTACTTTTAGCTGCCTTCTACATTTCATCATAAACATTTAGGCAGACTGATCACCATTAAAAAATAAACAAGATTTCTTCCTTTGCTTCAAATACAAATGACTGCAAATATCTCACATACACCATGTGCTAACTGTTGGCAATTTGACACTTCAGTGGTTACCACTTTATCATGTAGATTTACTAAATGGCTGGTCTTTGTTTAACTTGTTCAGCTTTCCAACATTTTTGGGACATGAAACCATGACATACAAACCAATTGCCTTAAGTCTTATACTCCACAAGGACAATTCATTTAGTGCTTTAAATGACACAATTTGATGTTAAGTGAGAAATCAGGTCAGAAACATTAGATCAGTGGACTTATGCGGCTTGCACTCTCTCCGCTTGTGACCCCATACTTGTACTAGTGCTACTCAATACTGCAGAACAACTTCACAATTGAACTGGGTTGTGGCAATTCACAATGATTCCTTGACATTGCGTTGTTGATACTGCCTCTCTGAAACTACATTATCATTCACTGATGAAACATGACATGATGCAGTGTCATGATATTTTGTCACAATCCCTTTGTGTGCTTGTAAAGCCATGTGACGTTCTACATCCGTTACACCCCAGTTGCTAGGAAGAAATGGGAGATATTTCTCCTTTGTGTCCCAAACTTTTAGGTGCTGAGAGAGAAGGTGATTTCTCTCTGTCCTATTCCTTATTTCTGGAAAAGGGGAGGGGGAGTCCTCTCTCTTTCCTGCCCTCACCCTCCTTTCCTCATTGCTTGAATAGAAGGAGAGCGATCTCATGAGCCCCAATTCATTTGGTCAGCTCTCTCCACAATGCATTGTGTCAGGTAGCACAGGCAGGCTTCCTGTGATCAATGCCTCTGTGGGCTCTCCCGAAACGAACTCCATATCATACCCACAGATTTCTCAAACACCGCATACAGTTCCAGAGCAGGAGGTCATTTATCACTGATCTATCCCTTTAAGGAAAGACCTGCAAGATGCCAACTATCCTTGACTTTCACTAAAGCCAGTTCAGAACATATCACTAAGTGCTCAGCACCATGCGTGACTGGGCCTTTAGTCAACAGCAGCAATAGTTTGTACTCCCTATGTATGTACACACGTCTAGGGTCAACAGTCATTAACTTGCAAAGCTGTGCCTAGCACCTCTGGGCATCTAATCAGAAATCACTGCAAGCTCTGTAGGTGTGGAGCCTTACTGAGACTTTTCTGCTGTCGCTAACCACGTGGGAAGCACAGTGTCCAGTTTATTATTCAGAATAAATTGTTAACGGTCGGAATGGCACAGAAACAAAGATGCCAAGAACGGTAACCCTCAGAAACCTATGCTACAAAAGCAATTCTTCAGATGCCACCTGCTACACGTAGGCTTGGCAAGAAGGCAATGCCAACCCACATCCAACATGCTCAGTAGCATGTCTACCAAGTCACACTGACTCCAAAAACCCTGTACACTTTGTGGACAAATAGAAACTCTACAGTGATAACTGCAACAAAAGCTGGGATATAAAATGGGTTATAAATCCAAGTCCAGAGAATATTTAACCACAGCCACCAACTCTGTTGGATGATTTACTCATCAAAACAGGCAGCCAACCATGGTTATAACTGAGAAGGAATGGTACCATAGCCAAACTCAGATAGATACATGAATGAACAATACAGTATCTGGAGGTTGGAGATCTGGCGAATATCAGGCAATGTTGGTGATGCTCCAGATGAGGGCAGAGAGAAGCTACAGAGCACAGTGACAAGATGGTGGGACGTCTGAAAGTTTACAGAAGCATGAAGGCACACGCATGAAAGCACTACAGTTATGACTAAGGGAATCTGCTTGCAACAATGGTGTCACCAATTAAAACACAGTTCCATCTTCTAGATTTCTTGGGACCCTGAATCACGTCACATGTAGCCGACCAGGATAAAAGATTTGGCTTTTTCTACAATGTTCGTCACTGTAGTATCTCAGCACCGGCATGATTCTGGAACATATTTCAAATATGTAGTCCAGGAACATAGTTCAAAGTAGGATTTTCAAAATACCCTAAGGGAGTTAAGAACTCAAATGCCACTGAAATTTAATGAGAGCTGGGCACCTAATTCCCTTAAGCGCCTTTAAAAATCCCAACCAAAGTTCCCACCTACAAACAAACGGAACCAGGTGCCATGTCTCACGAGATGACTATAACGAGCATACACAGGCTCCTGGCAGTTTTACCCTGAGTCAAGGCTTTGGGATTAGACTCTTAGATGCTAATAGACATCTTCCATCCTTAAGATATTTTATCAGGCAAATACATTTTTTTTAAAAATAGTTTTAAAGGTTTCCTACTGAAGAATATTAAATAAAAAACAAAAAACAAAGCTACCTACAGTGTAGACACACACTGCCAAAAGCCATTTTTGTTAACACAAATAAAACTAAATAAACTAGTCGCTCTGTATTTCATTGAGCATCTATGCGGTTTCTCTTAGGAGCAAGACAAGTCTGCCAAAGAAGGTGCTCAAGCAGGCAAGCAAGTGCAAGGCAAATTTATGGCCTGCCCCTGTAGTCCTTACTCAGGCAAAATTCCCACTGATACCAATGGGACGACAAGATCATACTTTAAGGACCTGATTCTGTTCCCATTCAATTCAATGGGAGTTTCATCACTGACCTCTGCCAGAACAGGCCTTTGGGAGAGCAACGAATCATTTTAAGAAGTACACAGGGCAAGTAACCAAATATCACTAATATTAAGGCCATCATTATCTTAAACAGACACATCTCCCTTGTCCTACCATCTCACACTGTCCACGAAAACTATTAGATCCCACAGGAACAGCAGACAAAGCTAAACTCTGAGGGCTACTATGGACTAATGTTTTCTTCAATCAACAAATCACTTGTCATGCATGTTTTCTAAAAAGAAGCACTGGTCTTTATACCTTTCTTGGAATTGCATATTCAAACACCAACGTTGGCAGTCATCTTCTACCCCAGAAATACCACTGCAATGTTCAGTGAAGTTTGGAGACACTAGTTTGTTTGCCAACAGTTTACTTTTATTTAATAAATATGGACATTTTTTCACTTTAAAGATCGTCTGTGTGCACTTTTTTGGGCACAGTTTTGATTTTTTCCCCCCATTCTTAATTTTTATTCAAAATTCAGTCTAAATTTTCAGAGTCAAAAAGCCTGGATCTTTCACTGTGGCCTGAGGGTACTCAGCGCTTTTCAGAAAGAGGCCTACATTTGGCCAAAACACAGAGTACCTTCAGTTACTTAAATATCTTTATATAAATTGAATAAATATATATGTTGACTTAAGCTCATAAATAGCCTGCCACTCTGGTATGACAGACACAAAATAAATGTGTTCACTCTAAAAGACCTTGGGCCTGATTCACTAATGCATTACTCTCATGTTATGCTGGTGTGACTCAATTGACATCAATGGTGTTACACCATTGTGAAATTGAAATAAATCAGCACTGAATCAGATCCACTGCAAATACACAGGAATTAATGTAATTTTCACTGTTCTTCATGTATGAACACAGCAAGAGTTTTCTCTTTTTGTAAGTTCCTTGCTATCATTCTGAAATGTATATATTCCCATCATGCCTCAGTGTTTTTCAGCCCCGTGATGCCCTCACTTTTGATTGTGTAGATGAAACTGAAGTGCACAGGGTATTTACTGATCCAGTTATCTTGTTCTGTGACAGGCAGAATCAATCAATCAAGAGGCTAGCTTTATGCTTACGTATTCCAGGCACATCTCTGCACTTCAGGATACGAGATCACAGTGTTATCCAGCCAAATTTGATCAACAAATGCAGTTCCCCAGTGCCACAGCAATCTCAGATGAAGATGTTATTATGTGGAACTGAGCAAAGTGATAAAGACAGTACAGAAAAGGAAGGATAAGTCCAGCTGGACCTTTCTGACAGCTTCTAGATACTAAAAATGCAATGTTCCTTTTCTCTAGGCTTATAAAAGTTACCTTTATTTAAGAAAAAAATACATTCACAGGTGGCTGTTGCAAAGTGCTTTCTACCTGCCCAGTATTCTGGGATTCCCAGTGAAGGAAACAATGTATCAATGTGGATTTCTAACAAATTCTGTAAGGCTGGACAACATTATCAATGTATTTGTATGAATTTCCATACTACATTGCCATATCCCATGCTTTTATACGATGTCACCATCATGAAGCAGATCAGTATCTGAAGGTCAAAAATATATTTTAAAATCACAGCCAGTTTAAGCAACCTTACAAATATTTTTTCCTCTGTTAACATCCTTGCTATAACAAGATGCATGCATCTGTGTAAATGTTTAAGCATGTCTCAAGGAAAGTCAATGCCAAGCTTTTATTTTGCCAACAGCTTTTCACTTCGTTATTACCCTACAGTTATTTTACATTATTTAATCCAAAATACCATCTTTTTGATTGTACCTTTCTTTTGCATTTTAAATCTTTAATGGAAGCCTTTGGCTGTCCAGGGGTACAATTATTAGATATCTGCAGAGAGAAATTGAAAAATTAATCATACTTTCCATTTTATATTTCTGTACTACACATAAAAATTATCTAGTCTGAAAGCTCAGTTCTATACTCTTTCAATATGCTCCCACATAACATTGTAATTTCTAAGCAGGAATTAGTATAGCCTACATTTAATTCAATTCAGCTATCCCCTCTAAGTTATCTTGGGAACGTTGTGTACTGTTTTCAAATCAGAATTTTTATTTTAAATCATTTTTAATTAAAAGACATTTATTGGTAGAACTTATGATCTGTACTGCCTAAAAACAGGATAAAAGTATCATAAACTAATCATACTAATGATATTAAAATTGTTTATTACCCTTTTATGGGTTTGGCTACTTAAATTACAGTTTTTCACAACTGTATGCAAAATGTGTAACATAATCCTTATGCACTTTATTCTGGAAACAGATATATGCATTAGTATGACCTTTGTCTAAATAGCTCCTTAACCACGGGAAAAAAATCCAAAGTCATCTATCAGCATGTGAGCAGTATCAAAACTGTTAAATCTATTAACTTTGTTTTTCTTTCACTATTATTAAACTGTAAAGCAAAATTCAGCTGGAAAATTATGCCATTTGGGTTCCCTTGTCATCATGTAGTAAGTATGAGAAATATATGTGAATAGCCAAATGGCCAATAGACAAAACACCCACACCAAGTGACGTACTGTTTTCCATACCACTCAGACAAAATCAAAACAACAGAACTGTTGCAAACAAAAACAAAATAACATTTCCCATAAGCATTCCAGGCAGAGAAAATTTACAGGAAAAGAAAGCTGGGAAAAGAACCAGAAAGAAGTGAGTGTTCATACCTCTAGCCATAAAAGACCACTTCTGCAAACACAATAAACAGCATTTATGTGCTTTTAAGCTAAATTGTTAACAATTGATCAAATGTTTGTCAAACTTTTAAAGTTAAACATTGGCAACATTTGAGAAGATTAAACCACTGGCACTGATCTCAATCATCCTGGTGTAAACCTGGCTGTAATACAGTGACTGGATTTACATTAGTGTAAAAGAGATCAGAACCCAGCCCCTTACATTCAAATGAAAAATTAAATCCAGCCAAGGACAAGTTTCAGTCAGAAGGACAGCAGGATCACAGCTTACAGAGGGAAAGTATGAGTGGTAAGTTAGTAATGGAACAGAAACAACAAGGTTGGCTATTTCAGTGCAGTATGTTTTGCTTAGACTTTTAAAAAAGAAGGAAGATTTTTAAGTACTTCCAGGTCTATGCTGTGGCCTGGTGAAAAACAACTGTAGAAAGGGAGGCTGTCACACTTTGAGAGCTGACTCACATTTAACTTTATTCATGTATCTGCTCCATGAAAGTTACAGTATCTGTGTTAGCTGAGATACCTGCCCATAAATTGTGGCAGTGTGGTGAATAGCAACAGCTGTATTTTTACTATTTCAGCTAGTCAGTTTACAGTGTCTCCATCGCAGTGAATTCTTGTCAGCAGCGCTTTTGCTACCACAATTCCTACGTTCTGCCTGGCAGTAAATGGACGCTTCTGTCCCAGCATCATCTAAACAACTCTGTTAACATTTGCCCCCGAGCGTCTCTCTCTTTGTCCAGTCCCTGTCTGCTAACAGATGTCATCCAAGTCTAATCAAGCATAAAATGGTCATAAATATTTCTTTCTGGTAGATTTCACATTCGCATTTCATGCAGGGACATGATATTTTTCTGCTACCTCCAGGGAGTACCTAATGCAAAAACCAGTTACTTACATTCAAGGCTCATGTTCCTTTAGTAAAATGCAGCACATGTTCTCAGTTCAAAGACATAAAAAGGCACAAGACTTGATCTTCTTTTGTTTAACTGCATCCTTTTTAATAATGTGCCATAGTTTACACCTAGGCATGACACTGTTTCTTGTTTAGTATGAAAACAGACAAGAATATAAATATCAGATTTTGACTATTCTGCTCTCTCAAATGCAAGCACTGCAGATTTTTGATACTCAAATATCTTAATTATGACCCCAAAGAGATTTTTTTTCAGATATTTAATTGAACTAACAAGCTATTGAAAGAATGCCTGAGATAAGTAAAACATTTCTCTATTTTATTTGATTTTATGAACAATTTTGCAACCTACATCATATTTTTGTTATAATAAGACAATGAATCTAGGATATACATTTAAGATTCATGCCTATTTAACAGTTGAAGAAGACCATCATAGGGTAGAATCAATTTCCAGTGCTTAAACTTTGACAATTCAGGGGACACTATATAAGATATAATTCTGTCTACTTAATGAAAAGTATCAGAGAAATCATATTTATCTTTGGTAACTTAGTAATTAATGTGTCAGAATGTAAAATAAGACTATCTTGAGATTATTTTCAAAGCTATATGTCTATTTCTCCCCTCCCTCCCCCATTATATTTGTCAAAACAGAAATCTTATATAGCTTTTTAAAAGGAACCACAAAAAACTTAACGATACAGATCACACCAGAGAAGCTGTTTTCCTCCTTCTCTGTTGAGCCTAGTATTTGATTACTGTTAGTCAAATCAAGCTTTCAGGCAAATAATCTCAATTTTTTAAGTTAATGAGATGTGGTCATGTTGACAACTGCTTGCAGAAACTTTTAATTCTAATTCCTGTAGGCTGTGCTGGCCTCTTTTACAGCAACCACTGTATGAATGACTCAAATTTGCCAAAATGGCTTATGTAGACAAGTGATCTCTTTAAAGAGGCACTAATTAAAAATACCCACTGGTGTCATAATTTAAATACCATGAAAATAAACTGTAAAAGTAGCTGAGCTACAATCTTACGGATTTCCTTAGAGCTCGCTTACTTTAACTGGAGGATGTTTTATTGCTAAAAACAATTTTATTAGCTAAAAACAATTTTTCATCTTGGAGGAATTCAAGGTTTTGATATAATTAAACAATTTATGTTAATATTTGTTTCACATAAGCTATTAAGCAAGCCCCCCAGAATAAGTGTTAATTGAAAAAGCTGCAAAGAACTATAGTGCTGAAGTAAGCAGCAAATTTACACTGTTGATTTAGAGCACTATCTACAACTTCCTCCCTCATTACAGCTCTCTCTCTGCTATAAGGCTTCCAGCTATACTGAATCCCATTAAAACACTTTACATTGCTGCCATTATCTATATTCAAACTGCTTTCCTTCCACAAGAGAGATGGAGCTTGGTATTATTCTCAATACATTTTTTTCCCTGGCTACAACTTCTACAAGATTCTTTTGTCTTTTTCATTTTTTGGTAAAGAATTCAAGGAGCACAGCTGTGCTGTAACAAAAGCAGACGCCAGACCAAAAAAGAAAGTTGGTGCCGAGAGGGTTAAACTTATTTAAGGGGTTAAATATGCAATTACCGCTGACTAAAACCAGAGAGACATATAGATAAATAGAAGAAATGAAGTCCCCAGGTTCCATTCAGAAGCCTTCATCGCATTACTATCAGACAGAAAACTCTTTAAGTACCATTTTCAGATGTTAAATCATTGTTCGTGCAGCACATATTCTCTCTACTCCTGGGGGAACAATATCTGAAGACAGCGTGCTAACAAATGCAATCCAGTAAACAGGCATTTTTCCTCTTGTTGTTAGTACCTTTGTGTTCCAGCTCCCAGCTCTGTCATCCATGCCTTCTCTCTGCTTTGAAGTTAAAGTATTGAATGAGCGTTGTCATCTATTATCCAGAGTGTGCATGTAGATTATAAATAAGAAATAAAAGTGACTTTCAGTACACTGCTTTTGCATTAGCAAGTTGCCTTCTCTGTTACCTCCTCTGTCCTTCATACTTTGCTACCAACATTATATTAGAAACCTGACTTTAAGTGTTTTTTTGTAGATGAAAGACATGCTGTAAAATATGTACACAGCAGAGACAAAAGTTTTATTGGAACAAACAAGTCTTGCAGTTTAAACAGGTTCATGGGTTCAGCTTTAAAAGATTGTTTAATCCTTATCTACAGATGTCCTTCAGGCCCATTACAAGTTAATTGGATCCACCTCTTCATTTGCATGCTGGATGTTGACAAACAGCCTATGATTATTAACTACCTTAAAGCTTATTTGTAGAAAAAGCACTTTTCTAATACTTAAATTATTTATCAATATTTTCCACACGTAAAGATCTCAGAACATTTTTTATATTAAGGTCAATGGTAAATATTCTTCGCATGAGTAATAACGCTGGTCAACACTTGTTCCAATTGTAGCAGGTAGTACCTGGCCATATAACTCCCTTCTCAATGAGTGTACAAACCATGCTTTTGCATGTTAGAGACCCAGAAATATTTCCGCAATTAAATAAGAAAATTCGCATACAAAGCCAATTTGTGTTCTCAAATACATGCGTTTGAAACCTGAATAACTCTGCTGACTTCAGTGGATTTCCACTGATTAACTGAAATTAATTAATTAAATCAGGATTACAGAATTTTTAAAACATTAAGGGCTCAATTTTAAAGATTTGGTACCTACAGTTAGGCACCTAAATCTACATTAAGCACTTCAAGCAGCACTTAGATGCCTAAAATGAGCACTAAGCACCTGCATTTAGGTGCCTAAACACCCATTTTAGATGTCTAAGGGCTGATTAAAGTGGCTAAATAGGCTTACTTTTAAGCACCTAATTTTAGACATCTAAATCGTTAAATGGGGCTGTAAGTAGTAAATACAAATAAACAACAACCCATAGTGCAATATGTTTGTGAGCTCTCAGCTAACATCCGGATATTCTTTTGTTCCATGCTACAAAAGCAGCCAATTAATGGACGTATCTGGAGCAGCAAGCTCCTTTTAGATACAGTAGGATTTTTACCCTAAGAAACCGCTCATTAGCTATAGAGAAATGCACCTTATAGGGGAGAAGAGCTGTACTGAAAGGCATTTCTGCATTGGCATTTCCCTCTACCCGGGTCTTCAGCTGAACATTTCAACATACATTTATTTATACACTACACACAAGTTGTTACAGGATGATAAAAATGTCATTGGAAGACCAAACTTGCAGAAAGAGGCTCATACGGAGAAACAATGGGAAGGGTTAGACTGACACCCCGCCCTCCAAAAAGGTAGGCATAGTCCTGGATCTTCGTTGCCAGACTAAGACATCAACTGACTTCCAGAAAACAAAAATATGCCTGAGCACATTACTCCATGCAATTCCTTGGCCGCAGGCAGGGACACAGGTTTTGGGGCAGGAGCAGTAGTCAATTAGTCTTCACAGCTCAATCAATCATATCAATGATGTGTGGAGATACAGCATGGATGGCTCAAGTGAAAGTTCCTGAAAGGCAGTCTGATCACGGTTTGCAGGCTAAATAGCCCCTCCTTTCACTTCTCTCTTTTAGGGGCCTTCGATCTTCTTTTATTTCAGTGACAATGCCCAAGGACACTGTGCAGTTCTACAATTTCCAGCCACGATGCACGGAAGTCCCTTCCACAAGATTCTTTTTGCAGGTGGCTCAAGCCCTTACAGAGGAAAATGGGGTAGATGATTTTTGGAGGATTGTCACCTACCACCTGTCTCTTTAACTACTACACAAGGAAATCAGGAGACAGGTTAACTTCAGAAAGAGAGATCAGCATATCCTCGCTTTTCTGCCATGTGCTCTCATGCACAGGGTGCCACTCACGCATACCCCCTTTCCACTCCATTCAAGTACATGGCAGAAAAGGAGGGGATCATCACAGAAGAGCAGATGGAAGAATGAACCAGGAGAATTTCATGGAAAGTTAAGAGATGCCTGCCTGGGAAGAGGGCTCCTTGCCAGGATTAGAGATTACTTGCATGAGGAATGCCTAGGCAAAGGTTAAGGGATTAGTTACTTTCTCCAGGATAAGGATCTGGATAAGATTGCGTGGGACAACTCTTCGTATGTGAGCAGTGTATCAGGTACCTCGAGGAGCTGCTGTTCTTATTTCTCCCTGTTAAGGCAGCAAAGGACTGAGTGAGGGGAAATCCAGGAAACATGGTAAAGGTACCATGCGATTGCTAGGGGGTGAGGCTGTTACACAAATCCCCAACATTCGTGAGCCTGGGTGGGTTCATGGGCAGGACGCACACAACACAAGCCCTTGCTGCTTCCGTGTGATGTTACGGTGCCCCATCAAACGACAGATCCTTAATGGGGGGGCAGCCCTGCCAGGTTTTTAATCATTGGATGTCCTTCAAACTGTTTCTAAAAGTGGGCCTGTGGGTTACAGGAGGCCTCTTTCAATGTGCCACCTGTCTTACTGTACATCCATGAGCAAGGTATGTTGTGTGGGGTATTGATTTACTTTCATACTTCCAGTGGGCAAATCTGACACTTGGGATTTCAATGAGCACATGGTCCACCTAAGAACTCTGAGAGGGGAGTGAGTGTGTGCGTGTTTGGGGGAGGCGAAGGGGGGGTTGGAGAGGGGGCTGCTCGTTTCCAGTGTTTCAGAACCAACATGACTTCTCGGATCATTTTACCCCTACTGATCCTGGCTGCAGAAGACCCTCATTTACGTTTTTTCAGTGGCAACCCTTCCTATAAAAGGAAAGATTTTGAGGGGGGTAATGGATGAAAATATTATCACTTCTCCACAGGAAAGATGCTGGATCCCCTAGTTGTGGTCTGATGCGTCGCTAAAGAAAAGCATTATTGCAGTACAGCGGAGCATGCAAAAGACATCTTGAAAACTTGATGACTTTGTTTAGATATTCTGCTATTACAGGCCAGGTGCACACCATTTTCGGAGTCATCCACCAGCTACCAAAAGCCAGTAAAGGGTGATTTTCTGTTACAAACAGCTGTGTTCCCATCCGCTTCTTGTGCTGAAAACAGACCCACAGCTCTGGCTGTGTGCATGGCCCCAGTCCGACTACCCCAGTTCTTTTACAAGGCAAGTAAAGTTTGCCATTTGCCCAACAGTACTGATGAGTAAGAAATGTGGCCCGTGTGTAAGTTGAGTCACAGAACTACACATCATTCCCAATATCGGGGATCATGCTCCTCAGGATGAGATCAAAGTGGGTCAGGTGCTGGTTCTGTCCGACATCATGGATCAGGTGCAAAAGGAATTCTTCACCATCAAGGCAGTTTGACATCTCCTGCTGAAATTGATTGCTCCACATCTCAAGAATCAACAGAAATGGTTCTGATGTTTATGGCGCAGGATGTTGCTCTGCTTCCAGATACTATATTATTATATTTTGCCAGGCTGGATCTCCTAGTAGCTTTTGACATAACTTGAATATAGTCTCTTGCTTCAACTACTGTGACATTGCAGCTACTATATCTCCAGTGCTTCCAGTCACATGTAGGAGTCAATTCAATGGTGATGGGCAATCACAGCACCTCACCTCAGGGATTTCAAAATGTCCCTCACAAATTGATCCTATTTCGATCGTATGTGTAACATGGATCTGAAGAGGTTTTGTGACATGGGTAGAGCATTCTCAGGGTGCTGATAAGATATATCTGATGCCATAAATATCCTATGGGTTCGGTCTCTGCTGTGGAAGAATACTTGACCAATATTGTCGACTGCATTGTTACAGTGGTAACCACGGCGGGTTCTAGATAAGCTTTGTGCTTTAAACATCCTTTTCTTTTTTTTTTTTGGTCTCATTAAGCCTTTACCTTGCCCTTCTATGTTGGGGGGGCTGATGGTGGATTTTTAATATCAGGATACAGCCTGAGATTCTATTCTAGCAGGTTAGATGGAACTGAACCTATTTGAAGACTCAACACTGACGCTGGCAATAAAATAGAAGACACTAGTTTGATCATTTTGTGCACTCCGGCAGTGGTTTTCAACATTTTCTCATTTGTGGACCCCTAAAAAATTTCAAATGGAGATGTGAACCATTCTGGAAATCTTAGACAGTCTTGGGGTGGGAAACCACTGTTCTATGGTAACAAGAATCTTTCACGAACCTTTTAGACATCGTCTGAGGATCTCCAAGGGTCCATGGATCATAGGTTGAAAACCACTACACTAGGGACTATTTGATGTGAGGCTAGAGGCAGACAGACAATGTCAGACAGCCACTCAGCAGATAACTTTTGAGACCAGTTTCTTCTGTCTTTCTTGGACTGAAAACAATAGAAAGAGGTGTCTCCTGAGAATAACATTGTGCTTCTGGAAGAAATAACAGATTAGATTAAATGGGAAACTGCTGATACAGAAAAGAATAAATAGGGATTGCTATGTGGGTTGTTTCCACAGGCCATCCTCATATGGTGTTCCCTTTAATGAAATAAAGTTTGAAGAAAGACACCCTAATTCTTTTGTAGTTAAAATATCTAGACAATTGGTTGATAGATACGTGGCACCTGGTATTTTTAGTTAGGGCTATTTTTGCTACTGTGAATGCATTTTTCTGGATGTAATTAGTCAGAGGTTTTAGGCAGGGTAGGGCGATTCTAGTTGACAGAGGTTCTGATGCTTTCAGTTTTGATTTCCTTGGGTGGTTAGAATTATTTTGTTCTACAGGCAGGAGGGGTGGATGTAACCGTGCAAAGGGATGATAGATTGCTCCTCAAGGTGGGCCATCCTTACCACCGTGGGAGGGATGTGAGTCTCTTTTCTATTTGTGATTACCAAACAGAAGTGACTGAAAGAGTCAAACCCTCCAGCTAAATATGTTGGTGAGACAATCCTTATTAGGCAAGAGAAAAAGCAGTGTAATGCTGATCACAAATTGTCTTGAAATACAACTGATTTCCAGTTTTCCCGTGGGCTTTGTGTAAAAAGCCAGCCTACCCAGATTAAGAAATGATAAGGACAGAAGAGAGTCTACAGCGTCCCTGGATTGGGGCATCTGGATTGATTTACTATGGTGTGCTTGCTGCACTTAACTAGGTTATCAACGTTCACTAGCAATGGTCTACTGCAACCAGCAGGCCTCTCAAAGTCATAGCCACAGAAGTTTCCCCAAACAAGAATATAATATGAGGTTCTCTTTCCTCAGGGAAAAATTCATATTTTCACTTGTGGTTTATGAATCTTTAACATTCCTACTAGTCCCTGTGACACAGCCTTAGTGGGCAATAATTTGTGTGTCATATGCCAAGCAATTGTCCTGGTAATCAATTAGGAGAAAAGCAGATAGCCAACAGGAACACTGAAAAATAAAACACACTCCAAAAAAGAGCTTCCTACTCTGTGAGCAAAGAAAATACTGTAAACAGAGCTAATCACCGCTAAACCCTTATAATCCAGTCTTTATACAAGTTAAAAGAATGGAACGAAGAGTAAAAAAACTTCAAAAGGTCTCCTTGCTAATCAGTGGAACTTGGTGAATCATTTCTCAAGAAAAATAAGGAGTCTGAAATATTTTAAACTCCAAATACTTTCCTGTTGTGAAAAGGGGTTCAAACATGCCACACAATACTGAAAAAACATACAAGAAATTCCCTATGCCTGTCTGTCAGCGACAGCTGTTCGAGACACCTGGAAAAAGTTTACAGTTTAAGGCTTCATGTTCTGTGTACCGAAACACAATGGTAATAAAGGAAAATTTGTCAGACAGAAAATGGCCTGCTTTCAACTTCTCTATAAAATATCTACCGCCACCAGCATTTTTGTTGAGTATTATGTTCAATAATATTAATAGGCCCATATTTACCATATCTTAAAAGCTAACAATCCCACTGCTAGCACTAATTAAAAAGACAAGATACTGAAAGAAAGCAGATTATTTCTTCAATATGGATTCTGCCTAGATTTAATAAAACCTGTTTTAGTGTTATAACCTTACACTTGTTTCAAGAACACTATAAAAGATAAGTTTGCTTTTTGTTTATTGACTAAAGAGTGGTTTTTCTTTTGGATCTGTGTTACAGTAGGCAAGCTATCAGAATAGGAATAAGTAGACTATTTTCCCTTCACATAACAAGCTGCCTGTTATTCACTAGGCATGTTTTGGATCACGGTGTGAGCTGAAAAGCTGATTGTAGTGGAAAGGAGGCAGGCCATGTTCCACTTCAGAAAGAACAAGTTTACACAAAAAGTAATATTCGATAATTTTGGCAAAAACAAAGGTACTTAAATGTACGCAAGTGCAAGGGTTTGGTTGAATGCATGTCAAGGGGGTGGTGAAACCCTGGCTCTGTTCTTTTTCTGTGAGCATGGGGTGAATTCACAAAAAGGATAATGGCGAAGAGAGATATTTCTGGACTGATGTACCTGTGCAGAACCCAGCGACTTCAGTGGAGCATTGGGCAGACTGTGGGGATTCCCCAAGTAGCTCTCTTTGAAGGATTGATGCTGAGAGTCTATTGGCTGGAGAAGGCTGAACTAACCTTTCGACTATTCCTTTCCCCAAGAGGATGGGAGGATCCATACAATGCATCTTTGGCTCTGCCCTGCCTACTCAGGGGGTAAAAAGGAACTCCACATAGCTAAGCACTGCATGGGAGCATGCTCCTCGCACACTGGCTCCCCGATCTGTTCCCTCACACAGCAGAACCATGCTGGGTTCCACTGCCTGGAGAGCCTCTACAACCAGGGAAGAGGACTACGGATTCTGGCCTAAGCCAAAACTCATTACAAAGAAAAGCAAAATCTCTGCTCATCCCCTCTGTGTCCCTGACCTTACATCTGCTCGTGTTTGGTGTAATGCGGGCAGAATGGCAATGGCACAAATATGCACTACGCTTGAGGCCCCCCAGGCATAGGCCAGTCATACAAACATTTATAAAGCCAACTCAGACCTAAATATTTTTCATTATGAAAATATTTTGGAAACAAAACAACTTCCCTTTTGCCTTTTGTAAGAGTTTTTAAAATGTCTCCTCGTGCTGAAATATCTATCAGCTCCCCGAAATCCAGGGCAGCAACGCTATTAAAATCTTAAGACTGAGACCGAGTCTGAGCTCAAAGGCCAAACTAACCCAGCTATCATTTTTGGGCTACATTACACACACAACTGATTATAGTCAGACCAATACCTCCAGTTCAGGTTACCCAATACTTTCCATTTTAAGATCCTGTTTCCAGTGGCTTATAACCAGCATTTTTTAACTTCTGAGCTCTTGATTTTGCAAACTTACTTTCCTATTAATGTCATTTTTTTAATTTCGTACGTTTAGAGAGAGACAAGGTGGGTGAGGTAATATGTTTTACTGGACCAACTTTTGTTGGTGAGAGACAGAGACACTTTCAAGTTTACCCAGAGCTCTTCTTTAGGTCCGTGTAAGCTCTGTGTAAGCTCAACAGTTTGTCTCTCTCACCAACAGAAGTTGGTCCAATAAAAGATATTACCTCATCCACCTCATGTTCTGAGATCGACATGGCTAGAACACTACAAACATACATGTTTTATGCATACTACATCAGTATCTAGTCCATATACTGCCACTCCAAGGTAGGCAAGATGTCAGCTGAATCTACTGCATTACTTTCCAGTGTCTATGAAAACCCAACAACCCAATCCATGCTAATCTTATTAATGAACTGTCATCAGAGGGCAGCACCTTATCTAGATTGTTCATTTCATCCTAAACATTCTTTTCAAACTAGACTTCCAAAATAAATGCCAGAACACACTTCCCCCTTCCCTCCCACTTTCCTTTCACTGAGTTTTATGCAGGAGGATGGGTTGGCAGGTAGTCATTAACATGTTACGCAAGTGGGCACATAATGCAGTATAATGTAAAGTGGAAGACATTCTACAGAAATTCTTCCCAAGACTGAGATTTTCTATGGGCTGGTGGTCATTAGATCAGATTTCCTTTTGGGTGAAATTCATCCCTATGCCACCACGAGACTCCCTTGCCACGTAAACCTCCCTTATGCTGTATTTTTAGGGTTTAAATGGTTCATGGGCTTCATGTTGGCCCTGGGCACATGGGCAAATTTCATTCTATAATTTTATTTTTTGTCATCAGTGCAAAATGTTGGGTATCAATGCCCCATAATATGAACCACTTTAACATTTGATCTAATTTGACGTTTTCACCACTCATTTATGCACTATGTAGAACTAAACATCTGAAATAAATGCTTAGTTTAAAAACAAATGCTCTAACTCCTTCTTTAAGGCCCGGTCTACACTTACCTTCAGGATTTGGCGGCAGTCGACGGGAGATACGCAAGTGACATAAATCACTTGCGTATCTCCCATCGACTTCGCTGCGTCTCTTCCGCGCGCCGTCCACACTGCGCTACGTTGAAGGGAACAGCGTTCTCTTCCATGCAGTGCTTCGCCACTTACCAAGGTGGTTTTTCTGCGTTGATTGCTGGATCGACTGAGCAGTTCTACACAGACCACTCAGTTGATTCAGAGAAATTGATCTGACAGTGGCGAATTTGCCGCCGTCAGTGTGGACCCAGCCCAAGTGATCAAGCAATTTGAAAACCAAAGCTCTGAATTTGTTGCTGATGAAGGATGACGCAGGATGTAAGCAGAGATCCCATGCTGCTCTTCTGCCTACACTACTCTTGTGAGCAGACAAGCATCTGAAATTTATAAGAATTTTGAAAGGGAGCCTGCTCACAAGAAAGTAGACATGAGTAGAGAGGATCCCATAACATCCATAGTCAACAAAGCAACCCATTGACTGTCTGATAGTGAGCAGCCCAGCTAAAGAGCTGCTTTTTTAACAGTGTTACAGTCCTTGTTGCCCTTGATTTTTCTGTACCAGTGATGCAACACAAACTAATTTTTGTAAGAAAAAGGTACTGTAGGCACTTCACCCTTTACATTTCTTTAATTTGTGGTCATCCTGATTTGGGCACAAAAAAAAGATGCAGGTTTTTTTCCCCACCTATCTGTCTTAATCTCTAGGTACAATTTAGTAGAGACAGAAATCCCACCTGAACTCTGGCAAATCCTATTATAGAAAAAACAAATTCCTGAGAGAGAGAAAGAGAGAGAGAGAGAGAGAGAGAGACACACACACACACACACACACTCTCTCTCTCTCTCCTCTAATGACCCCTGGCAAACTGCGTAACATAGTAAAATTTGTGTTTTTTTAAGTATCAGCCCCAAAGATGTTATCTGAAATAAAATCCTGATTACTTCAGATTCTGGAGGCAAACTCTGACATTATCCTGCATCTCTAAATCTAAACCATTTGTGCTGTGCCCCTCAGATGATGACGCTGGCTGGTAAAAAAGCACAAAATGCATTAGGACATTTGTTTACTTTCTTAAAAGAATAAGTGGGCCTACTAAGTATATGCAAAGACTGGTCCCACAGTCTCGCAAGTTTAACTTAGAGGCTCGAGCTAAACTGGATATTCAAAGTTAGAGGCATTGTCTTTATTTCTATACTCTATTAGAAGGCAAAAACATCCCTTCAATACCTTTGCATCTGACATCTGTGTATCAGTGGGTTCAGTGACATTTCTTTACTTAAAGATCCCAGTCCTGAATCTCTGTGTTTATCAAACAGGAATTCATATTATGCCATCAACACATTATTCCAAGCTATCAGAAATCGTATCCATTTCCTATATCACTTTCCTAAGTTTGTCTTACAGCTTTTCTACATAAACACTAAGGCCTGGTCTACACTACAATGTTAGTTTGATGTACGCCACCTTGCATCAACCAAATCTATCTCCTACCAATGTAAACACCTTGTTACACCGACATCATAACGCCACTTCCCAAGCAGCACTGAGTCATGATCAATGTAGTAACGTCGACACAGCGCAAAGGTAGGCACCACATTAACAATGTCGTCCCTAGAAGGCTCCAGTAGCTGTCACACAATACCTGGCACTGACCACCTCTGTACAGTTGTGAACAATGCTACCCAGGCGTCACGTAAACCAGAAGGCCCCCCTCCACTTTAAAACCACGAATTTTTTAAATGCCTTTTCTTTACTGTCGAGCTTGGAGAGCACACCTAGTAGCTCTCCATTATTGTGTGCAACTGACCAGCTGACCATGCCGACTCCATGTTCCAGATGTGCTCCGGCATGGAGTAGGCAGGAAATACTGGATCTCCTGGGCCTGTTGAGAAGAGACAAGCACAGCCTCTGGACGAGCTGTAGAAATGTGGACATCTATGAGCAGATTGCACAGGAAATGCATGAAAAGGGGTACAATGGGGACCACCAGCAGTGCCACATGAAAGTGGAACTGCAGCAGGGATATCAGGGAGATCTGGTGCCAAAGTGCAGACCTGCCGCTGTTACAAACAGCTGCATGCCATATTTGGCAGAGACACCACCATCCTGCAGACCACTGTCAATACCTCAGAAGAGCTGCAGGCTCCTGGCATGAACAGTGAGGATGAGGAGGAGATGGAAGAGGCAAAAGAGGAGGATGGGGGACAGGTCATTGAGGGGTCCAGCTATGCCATGGGCCAGGACCTGTTTGAGACTTCACCACAGACCAATAAGTCAGTCCTGGCAGTCAAGAATGGCCGAGCCCAATGTAAAGGCAGGACACTCTGGTAAGTGTGTATATCTATTTTCCATATCAGTGATGGTGCCCCCAATTTAACAGGATACAACAGTCGATTTTTCATTAATTTACTCATACTAGAAGAGGTAGTGGTACAACAATGAAAGGTAGAGTTATCTGCTTTTCATTGCCCTGTAGAGTTAGGCAAAGGAGAGCCACGTGGAGCAGTTTATGTAAACAGAAACGTCCCGGGAATGCTCTCAAGAGATCTCGATGAAACTTTCTTAGAGGGACTCTGCAATCCACTGCTGAAGGTTTCTAGAGATGGTAGTCTTATTTCTTCCTCCACCATAGGATGCTTTTCCACCCTAGTCAGAGATAACTTCAGTATTCACCCTTGCAGTACATAAGCTAGCAACATATGGACCGGGGCAGCTTTGGGACAAGAGCAGCAGCTGTGCTCTCTCTGCCGTTGTTACCCTCAGGAGTAAGACATCAGGTAAAAAATCACCACCACTCATGGAAAACATTGCCAGTATTCAGTCCAACTGCCCTATTGCCAAAGCTTCACGCAACCGAGCAATTCTTTCCTCACTTCCTTCACCCCTGCTGGGCCACACTCACCATGGCTAGTGCTCCAAGTGGCACCACACATAAGCACTGCCAAGCGGAAGGGTCAATGAGCATGCCTTGTTTAAAACTTTAGGGGAGGAAGGGAAGGGAGCTCTGAGTCTTACATTTCACTTTAATTTGTGACTATGTTGAAAACGGTACCTTTGTGTGTTTTGTCACTGCTGACTTGAGGGATTCCCCCTCTACACTCACGGTATTCCTGCGCCAGATAAGGAAGAGAAAGATGAGAACTCAGGATGACATGTTCAATGAGGTCCTGCAAGCTAGGGCTGAGTCACACTGTGAGCACAGGATCTGGGAGATGAACATTTCAGACAGCTTGGAGAAGGGAAGACTGGAGAGGAGAAAGGCCCGGGAGACCCAGTAGGAAAAGGAGAGGAAGATACACCAGGTCATAACAGGGGTTTCTCCAGAAGCAAACATAAACGCTGCTGACTCTTGTGGACCTACAAGCTGAACAGTCCATGGAGAACTCCATTGCAACACCTCCTTACACCCCCTCAACATTACACGTGGCATCAGAGGCCATTGCCCTACCCCCACCATTCCACCCTAGAGGACATTAAAGACAACCACAGCTTCACATGCCCTGACCTCTGAAAGCCATGGTTGGAGTATGTGTAACTAAAATGGAGAGGAATGTTCTTTCCCCTTCATAAGTTCTGTTGTATTAATTTTTTAAGCTTTTAATATATTTGCTTTGAAATTGCACAGACTTTTCTTTTCACTGATTTTGTTATTCTATTATTTGGAATGCAATTCATCTTTATTAATTCACAACAAATGCTGCAGAGTGCCTAAGAGTTCTGAAAGCAACCAAGTACTTGTTACGGGTGTGACACAACTCAAAGGATCAATGACAAACAACAATGTAATAATCATAAATGTATAGCAAGCACTGCAGAATTATAAGATGCATTGATAGGGTTATATTCATACATATACACCAAGCACCACACAATTCCTAACAGGCTCCAAAACAGCAGCACCGGCAAAGTACACCACGAAAGCATTACTGTGGCACACTGCTCCTTCAAAGCCTCCCTGAGATGTTTAGTGCCACATTAAGCTCTTCTAACAGTCCTTGTGTCTGGCTGTTCAAACTCAGCTGACAGCCACTCTACTTCTGCCCTCGACCCTGCCCCCTTAGCTTCACAGATATTATGCAGGATACAGAAAGCAGTGATAACCATTAGGATGTTTTTTCTCATAGAAAGCTAATCTTGCGAGTAAACACCACCAGCCTCCCTTCAGTCTACCAAAAGCACATTCAAGTGTCATTCTTCACGTGCTGGGCCAGTAACTGAATCTTTCCTTGATGCAGTCGAGGTGGCTAGTGGACGGCTTTGTGAGCCAGGAGCCTAAGGGGTAGGCTGGGTCCCTAAGGGTCACTATTGTTATTTCAACATTCCCAATGATAATTCATCAGTCAGGAAAGAAAGTCCCTGCTTGTAGCTTTCTGAAAAGCCCTGCATTCTTAAAGATGTGAGAGTCATGCACCTTCCCTGAGCAAACAACATTGATGTCAGTGAAGTGCCCCCAGTGATCCACCAAATCTTGCATAACCATAGAAAAGTAACCCTTTCTTTTGATGTACTCTGTGGCAAAGTGGTTTGATGCCAAAATAGGGATATGTGCGCCATGTAATTCTCCACTACTATTTGGGAACTCCACTGCTACAAAGCCATCCACTATGTCCGGCACATCGCAGAGAGTCACACTCCTGCATTGCAGAAGGTGATTAATGGCTCTGCATACCTGCATGATAATGGCTCCCACAGTGGATTTTCCAATTCCAAAATCATTTCCCACGGATCTGCAGCTATCGGGCATTGCAAATTTCCATAGTGCAATTGCCACTCACTTCTCTGTTAACAGCACAGCTCTTGGTTTGGCGACCCTGTGCTGGAGGGCTGAGGCAAGCTCAGCACATAGATCCAGGGACGTGGCCTTGTGCATCTGAAAGTTCTGCAGCCACCGCTCCTCATCAGAAGGCTTCATGACAATGCAATCCCACCCGTCAGTGCTCATTTCTCAGGCCCAGAAGCCATTCTCCACCATCTGCTGGTGCTCCATTAATCCCACCAACAACCTGGAATTGCTTCTCACTATGTCCCACAGCCATTTCTTCTCCAAGAAACCATCACGTTCTCCACTGATCTGACTCTTCCTGCAGCTCTGCAAATACCGGCTTCATGCGTCCTGTTCTTGCAACGCTTATGACAACCATGCAGAGCTGTGAAGGCCCCATGCTTCTGTGAGAGAAGGTAGACAGCAAGGAGGGCTGCATGGGATTGTGGGATTTTGAAAACAGGTACGAAAATCATGGTCTATAGATGATGTTATGGGATGGAGACAGTTGCACACTATGAAATTGACTGCTTGCTTCTAGTCACCCCTGTCCAACTTGTTTTGGCCCCACTATGAATGGCCAAAATGACCCAAAAGACAAGGCGTTAGATGGTGGCAGGATGTGCAGTGGGATACCAACCGATGATGCACTGCACTTTACATCAATAAAAGCACTCCTGGTAAGCAGGCACATTGCCAACACAAGAAGCCAAGTATGCGTGCAATATATACTAGCTTTATGCTGATGTAACTTGCGTTGACCAAAGTTTGTAGTGTAGACGCGACCTTAGGCTGTGTCTACAGCTGGACCTGGGGGTCTGATTCCCTGATTGGGTAGACATACTCACACTAACTCTAACTAAGATAGTATGCTAAAAATAATAGTGTAGCCAGGGTAGCACAGGCAGGGGTGAGGGCTAGCTGCCCCAAATATGTACCCCCGGTGTCTGGACAGCTAGTCCATGCTGTTGCTTGCCACTGCTGGTGCTACCACAGCCACGCTTCTATTTTCAGTGTGCTAGCTCGATAAGAACTAGCACATGCATGTCTACTTGACCTGGAATCACACCTCTAGTTCCAGGTGTAGACTTAGCCTTAGCTGTAAATTTAGCAAACTGCCACATAAATCTACCTTGCGCTACCCCGTCTCATGCTAAGTGTCTGTGGGAACCCTGCTGCTGAATTCTGAGAGCTCTGTAGCGTGTTTTGAAATGGGAGTAGATGAAATTGCACTAGGGAACTGCTAGTGTGCAGCAGCAGGGTCCACATGGACTCTTAGCATGCAGCAAGCTAATGAGGGGTAGATTAACAACCCCATTTTACTGTGAATTAAGTGTTCATGCAGACTAGCTCTTAGAATTTTGATCTAAAATGTTTTGGCAGAGCTATAGTAGGAAATTTGTGCAGCTAAAATGGCCTAACTTTATCTAACACTACTAGTCCCATACTTTACAGAGCATTACTTTTACTACCAAAAAAACCCTTTAAGAGAAAAACAAGAAATATGATTAAGAACAACTTGAAAAGCCCAATCTGAAATAAAGCTGACATTTACCATAGGCTTCAGAAATGTCTGTGATTTTACACTGAATTTACAGATATAATATAGCTTTCATAGGGAAAAAATAAAATATTTGCTCAATTTAAAATAAATTCCAAATGAATTTTGTTTTAAAACATAGTCTCGGTGTCTAACAAAATTCACAAAATAGCGACACAGCTGACAATGGTCATATTCCATCTGCCATACTGTAAAACTTTTAAATTATTATATTGCACTATTTTAACTGATTTTGACACAAAATTTAACATAGAATAATAATTGAGTTTACCTGAGATGTTTTGCATGAAAGTTAGAAACTGTGAATCAAATTTAAATAAAAACAACATGAAACATACCATATGTGAGGGCTTCACAATTTACAGCGCATCTTTTGCTGTGCAAATACGCTGTTCAACTAGTGCCGAGCTTCTTTTCACTTGCTATGACGCACCAGAGCTCCAAAAGAGAAGGAACATAATACAGGCTCACAAAAAGAGGAAGCCACAGACCTTCATTCTGGTCTCATTTATATAGGTATAAGTCAGCCCTAACTCTGTTGAAGTCAATAGAGTTACACTGGTATAAAGGCAGAGTAAGTGGGATCAATATTAGGTCTCATGTTCATAAGACATGATTTCTGTGAAGCAAAGGCTGATGGGTAGGATGACATTTGTAAAACCAATGCAACAACATTATCCTGGCTCCAAAAACGATAATGAAGCAATATACACTAAGACATCCAAATACAGCCTGCTCGTGCACATTAACAATATGTTTTAAATTCATTCAATTTCCAAGCAGTGAAATTTATTTTAAAGTCTCTCAAAACTGCATGCATATTCTTGTTGGTCTGAAATCACTTAAGCCCCAGTTCAGCAAGGTCCGTAAGCATGTCCCTAACTTTAAATGCATAAGCAATCCTGTTGACCTTAATGAGTGCGTACACGCATTTAAATTTAGGCACATGTTTAAGAGCCTCGCTGTATTTAGGCCATAACGAAGAGTTCTATGTGATTTCAAGACATTATAACATTACAACTTATTAAGCATAATGCTTTTTTACATTTGCCCTCTGGCTGACTAAAAGTTCGGCTGCATCACTTATTATACAACTCATGAGTATACAGAACCACTCTACAATGGTTTTAATGACATCAGTCTTTTGAAATAGACTTTTAATTTATATCCTATATCCACTGAATTTCTCTATCAGTGCAAACAAATACTAGCTTTAAAAAAATTATACCTTTAACTTTAAAATGTCCCTTTGTTTCGTTTCCCTTAACATAACTAAGTAGTGAATGTATAACTTTTTTTGCTTTGATGAGTAAGCATGAGCAAACATGGCATGTAAGTTTTACCAGAGCAGAGTGTGAGTCTATAAAAGAAGCACAATACTATCATTTCACTGAGGACTTTTCATATAACATTCTAGGTTAAAAACACGAAACAACACATTAAAAACATTCTATTTTCTTGAAGAGTTGATGTAAACCTAACTTGTTATTGGGTTGTTTCCTTTTAATTTGAACGTAAAAATGTATACCATAAATCAAATATGGGGCAGACTTCCAAAGAATGGTTCCAAATTTAGATGTGCACATAATTCAGATGGTTAGATGCCCAATGACCCAGTTTACACACAGACACACAGTTGTGTGTGTGCGCGCAAATATGGAGGCCCCATAGCCTCATGTGGTTATTTATCAATGATTCTAGAAACAAGCCAAAATTAAAATAAAAAAAGCTCAGCAAGTGGAACCAAGCAGCAGTTTCCCCTCACCCTTCAGCAGTCAGAAATAATTTAAGTCTTGTTGATGTCAATAAGTGGTTATAACAAGAGACCTTAGTAGTAGAGAAGATAAAGAATGTTGCACGAATGTTCTCAGCATGGTTCATTGACAAGAGAGCTAAAAATTGTATTTAAAAAATCATTCTTTCAAAAATCCTGGCATGGTAGCCATCCTATGTTAAAACTTATTTAATTTTGCCAGCGCTGATTCATCTCTAAGCTCTCAGAGCCAGAGCTTTTTTGTTAAAAAGCAAAAGACATTTTACGCACAATTTTCCCTCTACTAGAAAGAGGTATATTGTGCCCTTCAGTGAACATAAAATTGATATTATCATCTCTTAGTTTATATCTCACTACTTAACCTTCAGATTAAAAGTTATTAGATTTGAATGACTAAAAAGACATCGTGTCACCTTCCAGTCAATGCTGGGAGATTGGATAACTTGGGGGAAAAAGGCATGAGTGATAAAAACACTAAGTTACAATGTATGGAAGGTCTGTCTTTTTTATTCCCCTTGCTGAAAAGGGTTCTACAAACAGTCTGATCTTTTCATGAGGTTATTGTAATCGTGATTTACCACTGTACTAAAATGCAAAAACAGACACAATCCTACACTTAAACGGCTCTTTCAATGACAACAGCAGTTTAATAATTACACCCCGTATCTTCCCAACAAAAGCGACTCAAAATGGTATTTTCCCTTAAAGCCTAACAAACAAGTTTAGTCTAACCCAGTTGTGTCAATATGGAACAAAGACTTTATCAAAGATCTACTTTAGCAGTTTTGTTCTAAAGAGATAAGTCCACTTCGTGATCAGTAGGACCATAAAATTTCTGATGCAATTTATAACCTCCTTTTTTTTTTAAAGATGGAAACTGTTAGCAAATTTGTTAAAACTGTGAACGCATCCATTTCATTTTTACTATGATTGGTACAGAATGGCAGCTATTCAAATATCTTGAAATTCCCAATTTACCAACTGAAAGCAGTCTCTGAATATTGTACCCAATAACCACTTTGCCACATATTTTCTTCTTTCTTGCTTCAGGGAAGTGTTTGGTGAAACCATATATCCCCTGTGACTCTTCCTTTCCTCAGTGTGAAACTTTAAAATCTCAATACCGCAACCAAAGGGCCAAATTGTGATATCCTTACATTGCATAGTACCTGGCTATACAAACAGTCCCACTGAAGTCATTTAGACTACTTACGGAGTAAAGTGCTACTCGTCGTGTGTAAGGTATCAGTATCTGGCCTAAAATATCTAGTGTGAAAGGTGTGAATGTTTTGTATACCTCATGCATATGAATAGGGTTCTATTTGTCTGCCAATTTATCAAGTGCATGTGTTCAAAAGTAAGCAAAGGTAGGAAATGTGTATGGAAAATTATACATAACATTTCGTCAAATTCTGATCAAGAAAAAGCCGCTCACCTTATTTTTGTAGATACAGGTTAAACATACTCTTTAACTAAACTCTTCAGAAAGTTAAGTGACACTTCATAATTACAGTACAGTCCAGTTCAAAGACAGTGATGAAAAGACACTTTCTTACATAAAGTGCAATTCTCTATATAAACTTCCTTCTGGTTTCTCTATGTGCCACTTGCATTTATATTGCTCTTCTACTTTGACATAAAAGCAGTCACCTTGTAACCCTTTTTATCAAGTAATCTATGCACTACCTATAAGTATGCTACACTGCATCAGGCGAGCTGTAGGTTTACATTATACAAACATTACAATTCTGCCTGTTCAGCACTGGTTGTCAATAAATGCAAGCAATTGCAAAACAGCAATGTGTGTTTTTTTCCTTAAGAGAACACTGATATAAGTCTGCCAGTTTTGCAAAATAAACTCTTTGCAATCTCTGCAGCTAATCTGTCAACAAATAACTATTAAAGTCCTACCTCCTGAAAGTTCAAAAGGATTCTGGATTAGACAAAAGATATGGCGCTTTATACTCTTGGGGTAGTAACTTGAAGTTATGGTATCAAACAGGAATCTTCTATGGGGGCAGAGAGGTTTGCATTTGTGCCACTATACAACAGAGCATTTCAGGTCTTGCTGCGATAGGCTGCAATTCATCTTTATGTTCTGTCCTTTTCACTCCATTCGTATTTTCATTTTTCTATTAATAAATGAATAACACTTTAATTTGCAGTAACAAGTCACAATAAATGACACAATAAACGTTATAGGATTCTTTAGAAACAATGGATTGTATTCTCTACCGGAGTAACTCTGAGAAACTCCATCAAAGTAACTGGAGCTGCACCCATTCACAGCAAAAGAGAATTTGCCATTACAAGTCTACATTCATTACTTTTGGTAGGCAAGAACTGTTCTAGCAGAGCTCTCTTGAGCTAGCATGACTGTCAAAGGCTTCTAGGTCATTAGATGTCTTGTTGAACCTTCAGGTTGTTCTAGCGATTTCTGTGGGCAACTTGATATTGCCAGCGCTCTCCCCGACTTCTCAGTTGTTCTGTTAAGCCTCTCTGGCCCATTACAATGTTCTGCGTGCCCTCTGTTGTCTGTTCAAGGACCTTGAGTTCTTCTGGTTGCTCCAATGCTCGGCTTGAGGTTCTATTTCAGCTCTCCTTGAGGAGTCTGATGATCCAAGTTATCTTGATGCTCTGCTTGAGGTCTCACAGGCAGAGAATAGTAAACAAAACCAGTGTTCAGAGAAAAGACCTCATTCTGAAAGATGTTGATCATCTTCACCTCACACTCAAGACAAGAGAAGCTGAACAGGATCAATGCCCTTCTCAGGAGATGCTAATACCTTGTGAGAATGTGGTTTTACTACCCCCTTCTCGCCATTCCTGGTGCTGATTCTTCTCATCTGCTGCCATACAAATCTCTAATTTTATCTTTCTCTAGATCTCCCCAGCTGCCCTCTTCATAAAGGACCTAATTCTACCACCTTTGCTCTTTTGCATAGTATTTTAATCCATAAGTACTGCCGTTAACATTAATTGGGACTACTCATCTTGAGTTAGTGTAACAGAACTGGGCCCCAAATTTGCTACTCCAAGGATGATTTCTCATGCTACAAGAAATATTACCACTAAGACCTATTTAGTTTCCCTTTACACTCTTTCCTGTGGTAAAATAAAACTAATGACAGAGACGGTATAGTACTTGTACTAGATTCATCCCTGCATTGATTGCAAGAGTACCCACAACCCACTTAATTCCTCCGAACCGATGAATACCAGCATTACTTTATGTTTTTCAGATCCAATAAAGGCTATTAGCCAGGATGGGCAGGGATGTAAAACCATGCTCTGAAGTGTCCCTAGCTTCTCTTTGCCAGAAGCTGGGAATGGATGACAGGGGTTGGATTACTTGATGATTACCTGGTCTGTTCATTCCGACTGAAGCACCTCACATTGGCCACTGTCAGAATCAGGATACAGAGCTAGATGAACCACTGGTCTGACTCAGTATGGCCGTTCTTATGTTATATTCTTATAAGATTTACAAAAGTGAATGATTTGTAAATTTGTCAAAACTTCCTGAATAAACTATTTTTTTAAAAAAAGTTTGCTTCCATAATTCAAAGAAACAAATGCCGTTGGTCCTTTCAAAATCACGAACTTGATAAAAGAGTTCATATTCTAAAATCCAAATAAGTGCTTTATCCAAAAGCACTGCATGGCAGCATCTCTTGCTTGACCATTGCTCTTCATGGGAATACACAGTTAATCAGCTAACCACAGAGGAGCAAAGCTCTATCTACTCTCTGCTGATTTCTCAGCCAACACAAATGCCAGGTGGCAAAAAGAAATGCTTAGACTGAAATACTCTTAAGAAATAGCTGTTTTGTTTAAATAACCATTCATTTGTATTGAAGAAGCGTTATCTAGCACGCATTCTGTTAAGTGACCTGAGAGCATATGTTGTATATGGAGAAACATCTAAACATTATGCTCTATGTTGTGTGCATATCTGTAAATGCTTGCATTAGCAGTCTGAAAACATTTTTTCTTTCCATATTTAAAACTATTTTCAAAACACAATGATTGATACATTATTCCACTAGTTTTGACAGTCCTTTTGATATTGCACTCTTTTTTAAAGAAGTGTTATAAATGTAGCAAATGAGTCACTTTTTAAAAAGAAAACTCCATAGAAAAGACACTCATTAAAACAAAATTAATAGTAGAATTAAAACACAGAATGTGAAGGCCTTACAAACCTAGAGGAAAGCATGTTAACCAAAAGCAATTATGGGACTGGCAAAGGAGACACACGCAAAAAGTAAAAACTAAGTACAAATCAGTATCTTCAGAATTTTACAAAACTGCACAGTAAAGAAATTCTCCCCTCAACTAATTTCTGTTTTTAACTCTGAGGTCTGGTAGGGCCTGAGACTTGATGGAGGAAGCACATCTAGCTGTTCTGGGCATCATTTGGGAGTAGAGTGGAGGATCCCACAGAATTCTTTTTGGAATGCATCAGTCTCTCTCCTTAATTGACCAAATGGGTGGCTGTTGAATGATACAGAACATTACATGCGAGATTAAGATGTTACCTCACTCAACAGCGATCCTTCTGGTTGATTACAGAGAGGCGCTGACAATGCTAAAGAGTAGCAGTTTCAATGTAGATTAATATTTGCTGATAAGGAAGGAACACCGAAGTTCTGTATTCTTGGTCTACCAAATGCTATATTTGGGTGATTTATTATTTCATATGTTACTAAATAGAGGGAGTGGAAACAGAATTGGAAAATTCCATAGTGTTCAAATCAAAACAGTGTAATTAATTCATTTGGATATGAAGCCTTTTTAAGAGCAGACTTTTGTGTTGAATGCACTTCTAACATATTTCACGGTTCTAATTCTCTTCTACTGTCCTACATTAATCAAAGCTGTAACCCCTGTTGTCTTTGCACTACGAATCAGAATGTGCCCCTGGCGAAGAATGAAGGAAAAGTCAACAGGAATTAAGTTTCAGTGCAACTGTTTACTCAACTATGGCCTGCAGTTATTGAAATTTTATCCGTGGTTTTGTGTGACTACTGCAGTAATGAATTCAGCATGGCTGCGATTTTCTCACTGATGGCATTCTCACTTCAAGTAAAAACCTGTAGAATGAAAATGATTGAAACAACCAAGTCTATTGCACTTAGTATCATACATTTCTCTGAGCTCTTTAATTGTGGCAGCTTTCTGTCTTACACTGGCAAACCTGGCTGCTTGCTACTTTTCGAGCCTTCGGTTTTGCGTTGTTTTCAAGTGCAAGTTTTCTTCACCACAACAACCTGCTGAAAGATCACTGTGCACTTCAGAGAGTCTTCCACAGCCGCCAGAAGCTTATTGAAAATTAAGACTGTTTACTGCATTACAGCAAGTGGGGTCAGGCATAAACAAATTCATGACTGCTGTAGTGCAGCCTTTGTTTCAAAAACATGTGAATGACACATACTATGTAGTTTGTTGTAAGTTCTCCTCTAACTGGGGCTTTAAAATGTGATAAAGGGGGGAAAACACAACGTTAGATGAGTAACCTGCTAACGATAACACTGATGAACTCAGTCGCTTCTGTCTAAAATGTAATAATTAAAGTACATAGGTGACACATTAATACATAATATTTCTCCTGACGATACTGTAGTGAAAACAGGACTGACATGATAATTTAATTTAAATTTTTTAGTTTCACTGCAGTGGGTATCTTGACAAACCATTTTGCTAATAGAAAAAAGACACTATTGACAGAGGATGCTAGATTACAGTAAAATTTGTTGCAAAAAATAAAACTCACAATTAGTGATTCTTCCAACTCATGATATATTTTGGAAACTAGTTATTTGTATACATTGGTTCACCCAGTCACAACCTCCAGAATCTACCCATTTAGACAATAGAAACGGACTATGATCTTTGCATCTTTCCAACGAGGGCATAAGAAAGGGCACCAGCAGATAAGCATAAATCTTCCTTTACATTTACATTATGGCTGCATGTACATACACCCTCCTAAGCATTCATTTGACTGGCAAATATCAAGGGTTTTAAGAGTTAAATACTTTTTTCTTTCTTTAGGAAGGGAAGTTATAATGTATCTCACAGTACCTGCTGTTGCTGAAGATGTGCTAAATCTGCAGCCCCAATTTCAACTGAAGGTGTCTCACCGTTGGATCTCACTTCACGTAGGCTGCACTCTAGTAAATGGTTGCCACTGCTTGCTCCATTCTGAATGGCTGAACCGTTACTTTTTGTCTCAATCCCAGATTCTTGCATCATGACTCAAAAACCTGAAATAATTTAGGGGAGGAGAAAAAAAAAAGCAGCTGTTAAAACAGTTGCTGTATATGAGGAGACATGCCCTGTTTTAAACCCTGCCAAAACTATAAACACGTGTCAGTTCCCTTCATGCAATTTATCTTTCATTAATGGCTCATGTTATCAGTTTATGTTTATTTATTTGTTGGCATGGCTAGAATTTTAGTAAGTAACTTCTGTCCTAAATATAGCATTATTTGCTCAATATCTTTTCTCCCCTTCCAGAAAAAAAATATTTATTAAATGAACACATAAAATCAGTAATTACAATTTTCTAATTACATCTGGATGCTTTACTTCAAAACGGACAAGTCATTCTATGTAACATATCAGGGGAAGATCAAATCCTTGATATATAGTGGACAAGAAAGCTGAAATGGAGCAGTTCAGGTTTCCATTCACACCAAGATTCTGTCAAATTAAGTAACTTTTATTACTAAAGCACATGAAGAGACCCTCCTGAAAGCTGCAGAGTGTCCTTAATTTTCACTGAAGCAAATTCTTTTCTTCCAGAATTCATTCAGCCACTCACAGGATTCTGGGCTCTTTGAATAAATCTCCTGGCTATTGTTATCCATCCGGCTCAGTATTCACCTTAGTGATCTTTCTTTACAACTAGAGGTAGCTGAATTATTTGCAACAATGTACCTGACCAATTTTGGCCTTTCCTTGTGAAGCATTCATAGAAATCATGAACACATTGTTTGTGAACACATTCATTATTTATAGATATATGTCAACTAGTTTACATGAACACAAATTTCAGTCTGCAGCCTGCTCACAAACCATCCTCTGACTAAGATAATTTGCAATATGGTATCATGGTGTCTAACTGATCATCAAAGTTAAAGGTATAACTTCAACTTTATAGGTTCTCCTCATTAAATGGATGACAAACCTTTTTGGTTTTTGGTTTTTTGTTTAGTCTGGAGACAAATGAAGAGCAAATAATGCTCTTCCATGATGAATTACTGCACAACTGACTGTTTATGCTAAAATTCACGAATGTTCTGGTATTCCTGAACGTGTCTGTGAATAAAGTGACTGTGGTGAGAATGTTTGTGAACAATGCAACTCCAAAAATAACACTGAAGTGAAGTTGCCACATTTATTTGTGAAGCTACTCTCAATTTTCTTTTTGTCCAATTTGACTGCCTCTATTACAGGTATTTCAGCCTGCGACGCCCAATGTTAAAGAATGAAAATGCCATTTGTTTGTCTGGATCCTCATTCCTCTTTTTAATTGCCCAGAACCACTTGCCCATGGTGACACGAACAACTCGCCAGCAAATACTGACAGTAAATGTTTCACGGCAGTGCTTGGCAGCACGGATCATTAGTAGCTGGAGGTAACACGTTTTCGGGCATATATGCAACCAAATTAGGAAGACAGGATGCTTTCCCAACAGAAGTCCTTTCCCTAATGGCATCAATAAGGAAAGCTTGCCTGTCTCCCACTGGAGTGCAATCCCTCTTAATTTCAATGAGTAGCCTAAAAAAGTGGATCTTTTGTTTTCAACTACTCTTCACTGGAAATGAAATGCCCATATTTAAGGAGGAACCAGTTTAAATTTGATAACTCTTAACCAATTCGGAAACGGGAAGAAAAATCCCCCTGCCCGTACATGTGGGAAAACATCAATCAAAGAAAGAGAGAAAGCATGCATTTCTAATGGAAAAGTACTAGGGGAATGTACTTTCCCCAGGAAATCTGACCAGGCATAATTCTGAGCCCTGAGATACCTACTATACAGTATTCGTTGGAGACTGAAAGGTTCTTTCCTTGCTGTGCCAATTCCCTTGAGTTAACTGCTCAGAGCAAGCAGCCTCTTTCACTAACATTTCAAGAGAAACCTAACTGTCAAGCACGAGGTGACATGCAGCATTAAACTGCAGGTATTATTTAGCTCTATGGGTTGAGCTACACTCCAGCCAAACAAACATGCCACACCACTCGCTGGTTGGTAAATTTAGATATTCATATTGCAATTCCAGAAAGCTAATAACCAAGATGTCCTATCTGAGAAGCAACTGACTAACAAGGGTGTTGTCATATGCGTGCTACAACATTAGCATTAGTTTCTGATTCACAGTCAAGGCTGGAGAAACCAAACATAAGAAAAGACCCCACTCGAGTCATTAAGCGATCTGTTCACTCTACATGCTACACACCTCTTTCATATTTATGGAAGGTGGCAGAACAGATTCAAATGTTCTGCTTACATTTAAATAAATTTCACCTGGTCTATGGAAACTTGTTTCAATTCGCTCTGTGGGATCTTTGAATCATGCACTGAGACAAAAGGACTACAAGGCTCATTGTCCTGTATCTGTCAATTCCCTTGCAAAACTTCACAGATCTAAATAAACAAAAAACTTTCTGTATGTAACTAGACAATGCATTTTGTTCTTAAAATCAATCCAAATCTTTTTGCTCTTTACACACACATGTAACATCATAAAGGAACCACACAGGGCACGGTAATACCACTGTTTGCTATTTGCTCTAGCAGGATTCTGGTGGTTTCTGAAACAGAGGAAGACGCCAGCAGGATCACAAAAATATATAAGGAATACTACTCAGTTCCTACACACTATGGTAAAAAAGGCATGACCTTCTTTAACTAGAGGAGAATAAACTAAAAAGAAAGAGCTGATCTAACCCTTCCCTCTTCATCCATACCTAGGGCCAGATTCTCAGTTGGAATAAAGGGAGTCTTATGTCAATTTACACCAACTGAAGATCTGGTCAAAAATGAAGATTTATCATTTGATTAGCAGTTTAAACTCATGCTGTCATCTCTTTGAAACACACAGTGCCTGGTGGCAAGATGGTAGGACCTTTGGCCTATGACACAGGTGTCAATTGCTATGAAGTTTTTATGGCAGCCTGAAAGAGCGATAAGTGCCCTAAGAAGGGTGTTCGTTTCTGACAGCACTGAAGAATTGGCAGTATGTGCCTCCAGCTGATATCACATGAACTGAAACAAAAGTGAAAAAAGAAAATGTACCTGAACAATAAAAAAAGACTTTGAGTTCCCAAGTCCTTCTGATGACTTGTTTGTTATCTATCTTGGAGCAGACGCATGGGGACACTATTAAGAACACTTGTGATGACAAAACATACGTGAAAAGAAAGAGCTGCCCAAAGGTACCAAAAGCCTTGAGGGGACTCTGGCATCACTGAGGAGCAGATCAATCAATGCACAATCACAACCTGCCAACTTGCCAATGAGAACAAGACACCAATAGGGCTCAGGAAATAATTCATAAGCAAATTAGTCAAAAAAAAATATTTATTGAATCTCAGATTACAAAATGCTCCAAAACCAGAAACAATTGTTGAAAATGTAGCAATTCTTCCCAGTGAACCCCAAAAATCAAGAGCATTCCATTTTCTGAGTACTTTTTCATTGCAAAATTTTGTGCTCTATTTTGTGCTTCAAAATAGGCCACTTAAATCACATAGAGTGAGTTCTGTCTCCTTCACTGGCTATGCCTACCTCCTTGGCTTGAGGATAAGAATTTGGACATGGATTTTGCAAATTGATCCTCAATGAAGAAAATAGAAGATTGGACTAGTTTGGGTCTTCAGAGATTAACAAAGAACATAATTCTGAAGACTCAAAACTCATTAAAAATGAACCTGTAATGAATGGGGGGGGAGGGCGGGAAGAGAAAATGGTGAAAAACTCTATGCAATTTATTTTTAAAAGTTGCTCACTCGTAACTGTCAGCTCTAAACATAACCTTGACTGGACAACAGTACAAAAACAAAATAGACATTGCCAAAACTGCTCCTCCAGATAAGAGTACAGGGGGAGAGAAGATAAAACACTGTGCTCCTTAGCTACAAGTCAGCATGTGACTTGATATAAATAATCACAATATACTGCAATCATTAGGATTCACGCCACGGGACTTAGCCTGTTTGAGCCCCCTCGCATAGTGGATATTATTGGTCTTTTTGAGCATGCCCAAGTAAGTCGGCCTCATGTTCCACTGTTATACATGGGCATGGAAGAAGCATAACTTCGTGTTCCAGTCTACTGAGAACACTGTTTGTTGCCAAAACCTATCATTCACATTTGAAGGAAGGAGGCCAAGGAAGGTTTGAAGCATGAATTAGGATTACAGTATGTGGGAGATGAATTGGTGCTCCATTAGGACCAATATCACAAAAAGCAAATTTTGTTCTGAATACAAGCCTAATTATTCAAACGATAGCAAATAAGTTTGGTCAAGAGAGTGGTGCTTTATGAAGACAAGCGATTTCTGTCATTTTGTGTTCATTTTTATCCATAGGGATAAATTAAATGCAGTTATGTGCATAAAGTTGTAGGGTTTGCAAAATATTATTTTCTAAATTAATACATTTATTGGTGTCTAATGGAAGTACAAAGCAAAATAGTGCTGGAAAAGAGAACGTGCTTTTATAGCGTAGGCTGTCCTCTCACAGGTTATATTTATTCTTTTTTTTTTTTTTTTTTTTTAAATCTTGCACAATATTTCAGGGAGGAGCTTTTGAAAATCCCTCTAGATGCCTATCTGCATCTTTTGGTGCCTAAACACAATGAAAAATCTGGCCTTGGGTACCTAATTGCCCATTGTGCCTTTCAAATTCTCTTCTAAATGCTTCCAGCACCAGTCTAGGGCATGTATTCTGAACCAGAAGTAAATATTTAAGAGCTTTTCACAAAACTCATGATTTAATGTTGGTTATTATTGTTATTTGGAGGTTTTCACAAATTTCTAACTGCTGCATCACTGCAAATACACAACATTCAACAATTCCGTCCCCTTGGAACAGTGTTAGTGCAAAAAATTTGTCATCATAAAGCCCCTCTTTTTCACATTTGTAAAGATTTCAAGCTAACAAAAAGTTAAGTCTTTATTTCAGGGCAGTTAATTAAGGTTGACCAAGTCAGGCAGAAGTAAATTAACTTGGCTGATCAATTATTTATATGAAGCAGAATAAATGCCCTTAAAGAACTTGGCCCAGTCATGAAAGGATGTGTAAATTAAACTAAACACAGATTTATAAAATATATTTCTACTTCTGTGGAGACAATAGTTAATGGCAAAATCAGTTTTAGGTAAGTGATTAATTGGCAGGGTCTACTCCCAAATTCTCAAACACCAGCAGGCATCCATTAAAATCAAACAAGTTTTAACCCTTCATTGCCAGCAAGGAATACATTTGTTTTGCAATTTTAAGAAGAGAAACAGCGCCAAACAACTTTGGAAGTCTCTCTTGAATCATTCTTGAAAAGAACAAACATTTATAAACCATACATGAAAAGGCCCACTTCTTCCAATATCACTATACAAACTACACAGCGGGGGAGGGGGAGAGAAGGATTGCCCCTTGAAAAGTGAAATGCTCAAAAAATGTTCTACGTGGACAGAACTAGAAGAAGAAATCGAGGTACAAAACAGCAGGGCAGTGGCAGCAAAGCCTCTTCACATTGTGTCATATTCTTGACTTGTAAAACCACCCCTATGATTGAGGCTAGCAACCCAATTCCTAGTGTGCCACCTATATGAGCTACCAGATGGTCATTTTTGGTACCTGCTGACCTGGGGATGGATTTGAATCGATAATCTGGAGATGAAAGACTCCCATGGCACCCCTACTCTCCTAAATCCATCCACTTTTCTATGAACATATTTCTAGATCAGGTGCATATCCTTAGCTGATTGAAACGGTCATAGCATTTATATCAGCTGATGATCTGCCCACTAGATCTCCAATCTGCCTAGTGGCATGGAAGCAATATATCATCCTGCCACACATCAATTTTGTAAAAGAATATGGATTCATTTGTGGAGATTAAGAATCCCGTGAAGAGCAAGTGTTTGATCTGGTGGTGGAAGGATTGCAGACATGCAGCTGCTCATACACTAAAATACACCCTGTCATCAATTAAGTATGGGACAAACAGCTTTGGAGCAGGCTATTTGATGGCTGCCAGCCATCCGAAATACTGCTGGAGAGCAGAGTCCAAAATATTAAACACTGGGCCAGTGATCACCTTTAGGAATGCCTTTGTGATTAAGAAAACTGATAGAAAGTGCTGCCCCAATCTACTGCATGACTTAATCAAAGCAAATTATCATCAAACTGTCCAGACTGCCGTTCAGTTTTCAAAAACTTAAGTGTTCATTATTGTAGCTGCTGTGTTTTTAAAGCTTTTAGCAGCCATCAATCATCCTACACTGTATTTTTTAAAAAGGGGCATTCAAAGAAGAGATTAAAGAGGGAAGAACTCGTGCAGCAAAATAAGAACAAACCCAAACCATCACCAGAAATGAAGTAAGCCAGAGAAAAACTGAAACCTTCATAACGCTCAGAAGGGCCTTGTCAGTAAAAATAAAGAAAACTGACAACCCTGCACTTGCTGGTTTCAGGTGGGCCTGGAAGAATCACCTAAATGTTGCCAAAATGCTGATTTAGCAGTATTTCTGGCTACTAGAGCCAAGAAATGCTAGAAATCTCATGCTAAAGTCTCAATTTCAACATCCATAGGGTTTGGTTACATTTGGGTATGTTTTGGATAAATCTTCATTCACCACTGCATATACAATACTGTTGGCTGCGGAGTTTGGCAGGAGGAGGAAAAGAAAGGATTAGATTAAAAAAAGGATTACAAATGATCTTCAAGAATCAAGAGAGCTGGTGAGAAATGCTATAAGGTTCCACCATCCTAAAAGCTGATGCTGAGTCATATATGTGAAAAGTGGTTTCTTGCTATGGTGTATAACTCAGGACTGAGGTAGAAAAAGAGCAAGCACACCCTGGAAATGTGAAAAGAGGAAACAAAGAGAGAGAAACGCGGGGGGAAATCCTTTGATATTTCCTAAGCAGAAAAGGGAATTCACTGAATTTAAATGGATCCTTGAAATTTCAAAGGCTGAGGACCTTACAATAAAGACAGACAAGAGTGCTATTTTACAGGATTAAAACAAAAAAGTACTGAGTTTGGTGCAAGATCTTACACAGCAGAACAAGAATGTGCACTTGCTATTATACAAGCACTATCTTCCTATACCGAATTTTCATAATTATAACAGAAAGGCGTAAATTTTCTAATGCATGGCAGTTCAAAAAGTAATCAAGAGAATGTGCCTGAGGGCTATTTTAATGTATGCAAAGCTAGTGACCCACTGTAAATGGGAGGTAGGCTTCAATGAATGCAAAGTAATGCACACATACTAAAGACCTGGTCTGATGAGGGACGGCTAAAATTAACACCCAATTAATTTCCGAATTGACAAACAAATGAAACCCATAAATCTACTTTCTCATTAATTTTCTTGCGGTATAATTTAAAGTAGTAATATGAGGGCAAAAACTGAGCATTATCCATCATAAATATAAAAAAAGATAGCACTGTAACACCATAAATTATGCATATTACCTGTTGTTAAAAATGATTAATGTATTATCAACTTTATCGTTCACTGTATATGTCTAGGCATAGCTGAAATCTGAAATTTCATTTAGTACTTGGGAAGAAAGGGTCCAGAAGGAATGGAATTATCCACTGCACATTGTGAGGCTGGCCTCCTGACACAAAGACAGCTTCTCATGCTGTCATCTGGGAGTTCCAGGCTCTGAACTGAACTCATCTCAAGCCTTCGGTCAGTGGAGGTTGAGAGTATCGTAGAGGTGATATGCTGAGTCTCCCAGGGGAAGGGAGACAAATCACGCGGTTCTGAGAGCATCCCTGCTACCTGATCCACACAATGGCACTGGCATCTATTTCACAAGGGGCCACTCACCTCCCCTACCCTAATGGCTGAAAAGAAAGAACTGCTCCATGATGTAGAGAGATGGGGAGGAGAGGTAACAAATGAAGGGGCGGGGAAGGGAAAGCGAAGGTATAATTACATTCAGCTGGATGGTAACAATTGGTGCTTTCTAGAAGTGCCTAAGTGAATCACCTTGACCAGACCAACTGAATAAGGGCACTTCTGTGATCCCTGTTACCTCAGTTCCTCCCCACAGATCAGACCTGTCACTTTTGTAAGAAGCTGAACTTTAACTCGCTTTAACTTTAACTCCTGCTTATCCACCCAGGTCTTTTTATTTTTGTAATTATATACAATAACTTCACCCCTTTCTCGCTCTCTTTTTTTGGCTAACTGACTAGAATGGCTGACCACTGCCAAACAGTTGCCTGAGTCTTCATGGCCACTGAGGGATGCAGCAAATTAGAGCCAGTAAAGTCAAGGGGAGTAAATGGCTAATCTTCCACACAAACTGAAACTTCAGAGAAGTAGTGGTTAGCAGTCAGGACTCCAGGGTACTACTCCTAGTTGTGTCACACTGTGTCCTTTGGCAAACAACTTGACTTCTATGGTGATTTAAGTTACCCACAGCTAAATCAGTTCTGCCAAGGGGGACATGGAAGAGAATGCTGCAGAAAATGCAACTAACAGGACATACCGAGAAAGCAGGAAGAGGGCTACATTATCCTACACTTTCAGGTAAAGTAATTAACAAATGTGAATAAGGAGGAGCAATTAGCTCTGTCTAAAGTGGCTTAGTTCTGTGGCATTCACTAGCCCTCTGGAAGAACTAGTGCCCAAAGGTGTGTTGAACTACATCTGACAGATAGCTGAGAACATGAACCTCTGAGTGCTCATCAAAATCTCTGCAAAGACTAATTGTGGGGAAGAGTTGCGTGCATCTCACAAGCTCCACAGGTTCAAAGAGTACAGCTCAACAGGAGACCTGGCCCCGACTCACTCCGGCTGCAAACTGCACCAACTCCATCAGCATGAAAGTTACTGGCCCATAACCAGTAAACCAGAGAGGTGCAATTGCCTTGATAGCATACGCCATGGACGAACATCTTACATCTTACCACTCAAATATAGTCTACAAAAGAATCTGTCTGCGTCCATCACTTCACTGGGAGTTGGAAAACCCAAGTCTGCCCCATCTTACCAATAGTGGTTAGAGACCCTAAATTTCAGACAGAGATGAGAGAAATCAGTTTTTTCCAGGGGTCGGCTTCTGTTTGCTCACCAATCCTTGTGTACCCACACAGGGGCAATGCTCAGGCTGGTTGCATATGATAAATACATTCCACAACCATAACTCTATCTTCACTTGCTCTTCATGACAAGGCATTCACTGCTCTTCTACACATTCAACTGAAAGTCATGCCACGAGTATCTCAAACTATAAACCAGAACCACGTCACACCAACTGGCAAATATGATGACATTCATTTCACAACACACATCCCAGTTTATTCAATCATGCCACATGCTAGTCCTTCTTGAGTAACCAAGTAAACTTATTGTTACCTAGTCTTCTATTCCCTACCTCCTCTCTGCTGTCTTGTTACCATTCGCTACATCATGTTTGCGAGCTCCTTGGGGCAGAGCTCATTTCTTTCCATTTTGGGAGACTTCTTTCAAACTTTTAGGCCTGACCGAAATCATCACAATACTAACAGATGGAAAAGGGCTCTTCATTTCATTTCCACTTCAGCAATGGACTAACGGCTGAGAACACTACTGTATTTCCAACCAGGGTGCAATGAACTCTATTATAGAGACTTTGATCTGGGCACACATGATTTACAGAAATTCCCCTCTTTAAGGCAGCGTATTAAAAGTTTCAGTGCTGCCATGCTGAGAATGGTAGGGAACGAATCTAAATAGGCCTATTTCCTGTCTCGCATTCACGCATGCACATACAAGCTACCTACCTGTTCTCTCCACCCCGATACAAACCAATAGACCAGTTGTATTCACACAATTGTGTGCTAAGAATGAACAGAGAAGGTAAGATACTGTAGTGAGTGCTAACTCAAGGGTTGAGATTAGTTCATAGGCATGCAACTTCATCCTGGCAGCACAGGCTCTGATAGGGACACACAGATCAATGGAATATTAAAAAGCATTAAATACAAGGCCTGATTTGTGTTTAGCAAATGCATAGCAGGGTAGATTTACCTTGCCACGGAGGTGTGATGGGGTGACTCCAAATCTTGGCGAGACCAAGGGTTCATTGTGGTTTAATTATAAATCCCCTCTCTCATTAAGGCATTTTTAGCTTCTCTATCCCTCTGCAGGACTTAAAATCAATTCAACAGTCAGGTATTGCTTTGTAACACCGCTGCACAATATAGGTTCTCATTTCAACATTTTCACTTAGCTTAATATAGAGAGGGTTTGATTCATCATAATAGTGCTGGTCAATTAATGACTGGCTTGTTAAGTTACACACTTCCAAGTACCTTCCACTTTACCTCAAAACCTTTAATCGCTCTAGCAGCCAAAACGAACAATATGTTGGATCATTAGTGCAAGTTTGTGAATACAATCTATTAGAATTTTGTGCACGTTTTGTTGCCTGCTTTTCTGAGGGGCAATTATTTAATTTTAGCCTTCACAAGCTCCCTATAAATATATATTAAATACATGTATTTCTTTAATAGCTAACCTCAAATACAAAGTCATAGACCCCTCTTCATATGAAAGAGTTATCCTTTGTTTCTCAAGGTCACTCTAACTCCCTTTGCATGCAAAGCCCTAACAACTTACAGCCAATGCTCACAGGTCCTGTCTGGCATTCAAAAGCAAAGCCATACGCAGAAAAACAACAACAAACAATAATTCTGAAAAACAAAGATGTGTGATCTAGATTTTCTTACTTGTTTGCAAAACAATGCAAAAGCACATACCACCTGCAAAAGCACAAATTATCGAATTAGGTCTCTCAGAAAGTAGAGTGCAAAATAGCCAGCCTTTAGAATTAGCAGAGGTAAATGCTTCTGTTTCAGTTATAAGCAGAAAGACTGAAAGCAGTTCTATAATACCATGCACAAAAGAAGGAAGACGGATCACAGTTTTTAATTTGGTATTTGCTCTCCATTCAGACTGCCCTGCTTTTAAATCAGAGGATTTCTTCAGACGGCTTCAGAAAAAAAAGTTAAACGTTTTCCTTTTCAAACTTGATAGAGGGCAGATGCATCAATTAGAAACATATCTGATTACAAAAGGTACGAAAAAATATCATCAACTGCTGTCCGTAATTCAAAGGCCATACTTTTTTGGTGATTACCTTGTTCACAGCCCTATCCCTTTGTCCTAGACCTTTTAAGTCTTTGTTTGTTCCACACAGAATTTTCTAGCCATCAGATGCTCTATTACTGTGCTAGTCGTCTTGCAGGAGTGCTCTCTCCCTTCTGAAAAAAGCAAACAACTGGATAGATATCATTACACTAAGGAAATCTCTTGGAAAAACCAAACAACTTGCTAATCTTTCTAGCCCCTTCATCCAAGCTAAAGATAAGAAAAGCAAACCTAAGTCAGTTTCAACCACATTCCAGGGACAAGTTCCCCTTTTCTCCTTTATCAAAATCCCAGCATTTAAAGTTTTTTTTCCAGACCTTGCAGGATAAACTGCTGCTCACACCCGCAAACAAAGCAATATTTGTTTAATAACTGATTGCTGCCATGGGTACAGTAAACAAGGGGCCCGGCATTTGTGTTTATGAACAAACACATCATCTTGCAAGAGCAATTTAACATTAACCAGGTGGAATAATCAACAGATTTCATAGGTGACACTTGGGGCAGGACTAATGTAAACAGAGCAGGGAGGAGAAAGGGGCCACTCTCAGGGAATCAACGTTGAGGCAAATGCATTACAGAGTAAACAGCTGGGAAGAACTCAAGACAAACAAATAGTCATTCTTCTGACATTTAGAGAAGCAGAAAGGTTGCATGTTACATAGATCAGCTGCTGACCACCATGAAATCAAACCAGTTGGGGACCAGGCCTCCTTGTTTACACAGTGCCATGTTTGCTTATAAACAACAATTTGCTGTTACCAACTTTTGCATTACTCATCATATAAACCATCAGATCAAATGAAATCCTGTTAACTCTTTATTGGATTTGGGATTTAAAAAAACACAAAACAAAAACAGAAAAACATCTTCGGAACCTTTAGCTAAAGGAAACAGCCAGAAGAATAAATACGCTTTCACGTCTCTCAAAAAATTAAGGTGCAAGAGAGTTGATATCAGCTCAGGTGTCATCTTTAAGCAGTTTAATGAAGGGTCTTTCACTGGCATAGTCTGCTTCAGGTTTATTCATCATTTTTTTTAAAAAAAACAATGACTAATATTTGCTAAATTGCTGATTTTTGTAAAAGAAATTGAGGAGACTAATCTTTAATCCTGCAGACAGAGGTGAAAATCTACATCTGGTCAATATACCAGATAACCTAAGGCCACAAGATGCATTTGAATAAACAACCTGCAAATACTAAAGGTAGGGGTGCACAATTCAAAATATGTCCTTAAAAAACATGCAGGGGAAGCAGGAACAACAATTCTGCACTGCACAACATAATCCCTGCCAAGCGGAAGGGCTGTGTGTGGTTTTATATATTTACACACACTATGGTTCACTATATCTATCTATATATTGACACGATACTGATGCAGCAAAGCATGTTCCACTCCTCCCTCTTCCTCTTTCCATCCTCAACTCCCTTGCTCTGGCCTCCAATTACCATTCTCAAATCACTGATGATTCCCCACCTACATTTCTTTTACCCAAATGGGGCTTCTGGACCAAAATTCTCTCAAGTCCTTCTCATCAGGATAGAAATTTCAAGCCCTCAACTACCTCTCAGTCCCAACTCGCAGGGGAAGGAACCTCCAAAATCTGACACTCTCTTACAGGCGCTCCTTTACTTATGTCTTGTGGTCCTCAGGGCTTCCCTGAATCAGGGGAACATATTTTCCATTCTCTTCTGTCATTCCCAGGCCTCCCAAGAAGTTGGCCACAGCAGTCATCCCGGCAGAGATTTCCAGACTGCGGTGAACTGGACAGGGATTTCAAGAAAGGCATGACGATTGGGAAAGGTTGGAGTGTTCCAGGTGTTCGCCTGGGTTCAGGAGATCCACGTTCAATTCGGTACTTTGCCACTGACGTTCTGTGTGACCTTAGGCAAGTTACTTGATCTCTCCGTTAGCCGCACTCCCCCATCTGCACAATGGTGATAATAGCCCTGCCCTGCCTCCCAGAGGTATTAGGAAGATAAATACAGTAAAGGTGCTAAGATCCCATGGTAAAGGGGGCTACAGAGAGGCAGGACAGTAGGGTTGGCCTGAGATTTACCACAGATGTATTTTTTTCTGAAGCCTCACAACCCACCCCTATTTCACAAAGACATATTTATTAGCACATATCCATGCTGCAGTGAGGTAGCAAATAGAATAATTTTACTTCAGATACATGCAGCTCCCAGGGCTGATGGAAATTTCCTTTACAAAATAGATTCCCATCCAGATAGCAGAATTGGCCAGATGTGTTGCCGTATCACAAGTCCCACCGTATTTGGGGCTTTCCTTCACACCAGGAAGCTCCTGGAGTCCTGTGATTATATGACATTCTCAGTTTTTATTTTTTTTAAAGTTCTAGCCTTTATGATTCCAGAAAAAGCTTTTAAAACATGGAACAAGTGCAATTTTATAGGCTCAAAAGTCAAATAAAAAGAACCCCAAATGTATTATTTTTAAACCACTCTCTTTTTTGACAGGCGGGGAGCTGATTTATGATTTTTGAATGCTTCATGTTGGCAACACTGTACTATACCCAGCTGGATACAAGGTGTGAACCAGGCAGGAGAACTGGAGTCAACATTCCAGGAGAATGCAAATGCTGGTCATTTTTTTGCTCCTCAAAAAAATAAAGTCTGGGTCACCAAAGACTGAATTAATGATTGCACAAACAATACCATCCCTTCTTCTCTGTGAGGGATCACAGTCCAGCCTCAAAGAAAAACTATGTGTTGGGGAAGGAGAATGGTTCACAAGATATTCAGATACTTCATATTTGTTTCCAAAATTTTGAACCCACAATCTGAATATCAGATTCCATGAGAAGTCCTCGTGTTTCTGCACTCAGACACCTATTCACTTCATCTGAGCTGCCTATTCGATGCTCCTTTTCCAGAACGTAAAAATCACAGTTTATTCAGTGCAAAGTAACTACTGTATGATAAAAACTACAAGCATATCATTCAAATGCTTTATTGGTCAAATAGATGGATGCTTTTATTAGTCCAACCTTTTTTGTAATGGAGTGCCACTGATGACCCAGTGTTAGCCTTATTCCCCGCTATTAATCACACTTCTAAGAGCTCATTTTGCTTTAAAATCTTAAGAAATTGCTATAATTTAAAGACATGGTATCTACATAATGGGAAATGCTTCACAGATTGTATCATTTCATATAACACGGTATTTTTATGGGAATGCTGACCATGATACCAAGGTATTGCAAAACTTGAATAAAATATTTTACAAAGAAAACCTAAATGTAAACTTCCTTTTGTATTTGTGGTTTGCCACATCTGTAGTATTTTAATCACAACCTTTTGGGAGTTGCAGAATTCACATGTATATGGCTTACATAGATTAACACTATAACAACAGTCCCTGAACAAATGTAAATAAAATAAAACAAAATGAGGATTCCTAATATGAAGACTTAGTCAAGATGTGTTTAAACAAAATTCAACGCAATGGTTTTACTCTTTCAGGTACTGTGTAATTTCTATGCCGTGTCTGTTCAGAAAATAAAAACTGAAGATGTCTCTTTATTGTAAGCAACTTCTACAATGAACTAGAAGCATCTTGCAAATTTTCCTACGATAAGATTTAAATTAATATAAATGATAAATCTTTGCATTATTTAAACATGCTTTGTAAAATGTTTTGACAATGTTGACTGTTACAGGAGGCAAAAACACATTTAAGACAATTCCACCCAAATGTAAAAGCAACAGCAAAAACCTTCCATTTTGCAAATGTAAAGTAAAAAGCATCTTTAAACATCTTCTTATGAAAGAAAATGGTGCAATTATGTTATATGGTGAACACAAAAGAGCGTTCTTTTCTGAGTTCTCTAACAAGATATTAGTACCTACTGGCCTTATGAATACTGTGTATAAATCACATCATATTCAGAGTGTCTGAATTAATTATAATAGGAGCTGGAGAGAAATGTTAACTTTCCAGGTTGTTGCTAAGGATTAGCTCTTGTTTACAATTCTATATTTATAGAACAAGAAAAATTTGTCAACTGAAGGGCAAAGAGGAATGCAACTACACAAATAAAGCTATGATTTCAAACAAATCAGACGCTTCAACCATTTCTTGAAAAGAAAACCGCCATTTATAATGTGAAGATGCAAATGAATCTTATGATATAAACATGCTTTATATTTCTGTGCATTCAACACCACTGGATGTTATTTTATAAGAAACCATGTTAACAATTTCTCATACTCTTAGCCCAAGTCTGAGATTTTGAAAACGACATCTGTGTTAACAGATAGCACTTGTGTAGGGTGCTGGATATCTTAGGAGGTTGATAATGGGGTATAAAACCTTTCACCTATAAATCCAGCCAGCTCGGTAGTGACCAAAAGTTACTGTGTGATGGCTGTTTAGCAGCGTATGCAAAAGGAGTTGGCAGTTACAGCCCAGTTTAATATCCTAAGTACCTCCATCACAAATAGAACTGAAAGCTTTGTGGGATATCATGGCAGCGATGCAAGGACTATGGGCTTAGCCCAACTCCCAGTAAAGTTAACAGAAAGGCTCCTGTATGACCATGGAGACCAGACTACTCTCTCACCCCTACAAGTGCTTGCTCAGGTCAGAATTGAGGCACATTGGCAAAACAGGGTGGGGAACCCTTCAAAGCTATTGATCCTGTTCTATGGATAAACAAAGCACTTTGGCCTCCAACACGTCCATTTCTTTCTTTTTTTTTTTTTTTTGCAAACAGGTTGCCCACTAGAATTAAGGTTGCAAAACCATTTCCATTTGGACTTCTGATTTTCAAACACTCACAGCACTGAGAGACATGCAATTGTTCTCATGACTGTTCCAATGTTTGTTTGCATGTGAAAAGCAGACCAAAAATCTCTTTAGTGGTTTCTGGAAAAGTAGGTGGAAAAATGCATTTTCCCATTAAACAAAATCCTAACCACCAACTTGCAGAGTTGATTTGCAGAAATACAAGCTGTGGCTGGGACAATATGCATATAAGAGATTGTACGCACCCCTGTAAAATATGCACGCGCGCGCATACACACAGCAAAGTCCTCTAATGAAACTGCCTTCACTTCAAAGACAGAATAAAGTTCTGCATGCACACGCACACAAAACCAACAGATTTTTTCAGCTGTACGTTCTTTCTGGAAATGACTGTTTTACAGTATTCTACAAATTCTTAAAATTTGGTTTATTTTTTTAAAAGGCCCACATTTTCCGTACTGCATGTTCAAAAAACTTGCATGCACAATCTGTACTATTCCTATGACAAGGGATACAACTGCAGTAACTGCATGTGCGATGGGTCAGACAAAAATGCAGCCAGAGAAAGGAAGGCCCTCTGAAAAATCAGTCCTTAATTTCTTACCCATTAGTATGTGAAAACCTAGAGAGAGCATCATTAATGTTAGAGATTGTAGAAGCAGCAGCAAGAATACACAAACCGTGCTGAAGTCTCTCTACTGTACTGTAAATTCCAGGGTGTGTCCAACCTGTAGCCTAACGGCCAACTTGTGGCTTCCAGATTCTACTCTGTGGCCTTCCAGGGGCAACTTCAAGGGGTAACTGTGCCAAAAAAAAACCTCCTGGGTCTCCAGGTGCCACTCTGACGTGAGACAAAGTGCTCTGAACAGCTGCTGTCCTTCCCCTGCTGAAATGATCAGCAGCTGCCCCGCTGCCTGTTCCTGCACTGGAGGGGTGAGAGAAAAGAGTAGCAGCTCCACTGCCTGTTTTCCTGTTGGCCTGCGGGAATCTCAGGCAGAGTTGGAGAGAGGTTCGATTGCTAGGTGCTCTCCTAAGCTCAGGCACGGCAAAAGGACAACTCAACTCCCATTCACAGCCACCCACAGGGGTCTGGAAGAAGGGAAGAAGAGGAGCCACGCAGAACTAACAATCTAATTCTTAGCCTCAGCCTGGGGTAGATCACCCCCAAGGCTGCTCTGACTTGCATCAGTTAACCACGGTCCTATGGGATCACGTGCCAGCTGTGGATGGCCAGAGCATGATGTGTTTCAGCCACTCCCCTTTTCTGCCCTTGATATACTCCCAGCACCAGGGGCTGGAGAAGGGCTCCACTAGGGATTCCGGCACCTGGACACCTACAGTGGCTTCCAATCACTATGTAGAACTGTGCTTCTTTGACCTCTTTGAAAGAACGTGTTTGGCCCTCGAAGTGGAGGATCTGGACACGGCTGTGCTTGACGGAGGCTAGTCTATGCTTATGAAAATTAGCTCTTTGCTGCCAAACAGCAGGCAGTGTGCACAGCCAGTATTATAGTTTGTCTTGTTCCTTATATGGCCAGAACTGTGGGGCTCCTGTGTTCACGTCTGCAGTCTGTAGTTATATGTATCATTAGAACATCTCCATCCACATGCAGGTGCATGGTCAGACAGGTGTTCTTGTTGCTGACCACAGCACAGCTGATGCACAGGCTTCCTGCTTAAGAGATTTGTGAAAGAAAACAATACACCAAATTTAAGGACCAAAACGAAGAACAGAATATTCAACGTCAGGCTGTGCAATGGGAGGATAATGTGCACCCGGGATCTGACTGTGCAAAACTGACATCAGGGATTAAAATTGTTTGTACGAGTCAAAGCAGAACAATAGGAACAACAAGGCATACAGAGTATTTTGCTCAACACTGAAACCGCACATTCAACTGTCTCAGCCACATTCTTGAGTAAACACAGCTTTAAAAGAAAATAGCCGGCGTGAAGAACTTCTGGAAAGCTGCTACTGATCATGCATGCAAGAGTTCTCCTATAGATTCCTTCCAGTGTTTGGAAAAATAAAACAAACACCCAAGACACCACTAAACAAGCATAAAATCTACAAAAGTGATATTCGTTTAAACAGGTTACCCTGCTACCGAAGCCTTAGAGGGAGGTCTATGAGCTTACAATGAGTGCATCTTGTTTTGTAAAATACACAGAGGAGCTCAGTTAAATGAACAACTGTAAAGGAAACACAACTGATAAAGGAATTAATGCTCTCTGTGCCAAATCTTAACATAACATCTAGGATAACAAAACCATGTCAAACGTGTGACTGCTAAAATATATATATGTATATATATATATATATTTTTATATATTTATGTATATATATTTATGTATATATTTTTATATAAATATACATATATTTTTATATAAATATATATATTTATGTATAAATTTTTATATATTTATGTATATATATTTATGTATATATATATATATTTTTATATATTTATATATTTTTACATTTCAATCCTAAATCATACTATATAAAATTATCATCAAAAGAGTGAACTCCTTTTCCTACAACTGCTCGACAAAGATCTGTCTTTCTGAGGTACCCCAGCTATGGTAATATCTGAACGCATAACTATCTTTAATGTACGTATACTTTCAACACCTCCATCAGATAGGGAAGTACTGCCATCCCCATTAACTTGATGAAAAACTGAGGCCCGTGGCAACTAAGTGACTTGACCGAGATCACACAAAGTCTGTAGTGGAGCTGGGAAATGAAGACCAGGTCTCATATGTCCAAAACTAGTTCCCTAGCCACTGGACCATCTGTCCTCTGCAGAGAGCCAAAGAGATATTACAGATAAAATCCTGTGTGAACGGGGCTAGTTTCATTAGGCGGATGAGTTAGCCCAACATTAAACCTGCAAGCAAAGCAAACACAGAAGCAAGCAAAGCCAGGGACTCCTCTGGAGTTGGCCTGCCCCCAGTTAACTGGGGAAGGAGGAGAAGCAGCTGAAGGAACCCTCATGTCTCTTCTTACCGGGATAAATGGCTGCATGGATCTACATTGTGTGCATACCCACTGGATTCCCCTGGCATCCTCAAAGTCCACCAGCTACTCCGCTGATCTGCAGAGGCTCAAGAAAGCTCTTTCATGGTGATTAAAGGGATAGAGACTCCCTGGACACAGGTTGTTCAGGTTTTCCAATCTGCATTTCTGATGCAGAAGACATGCAGCTTTTGGCTCTCATGTGCCTGCATACAGTGCCTTCGGATCAGTGACTCAGGAGGAGGAGACAAAAAATCATCCACCCACACAGAGAAGGGTGGCCACTGATGCATCTCCCCTCAGTTGCACAAAGTTCTGAAATGGCGTGGGCGCCTTCTGCCTGTGTCATCCCAGCAGGGGTTGAGCAGCGCATTGTGCAAAATGGCATCCTCCACGTGTCCATGACGATACTGGACAAAACCACATTGCATTTTATGTTAGTAGAGGACAGGGACAAACCTTACAAAACCGGGTCCATCCAGCTTAAAAGCAGACGAATAGCCTGCCTAACACACAACACACAACACGCACCCCCTACCAACAACAGTTCTATGTATACATGACTTTTCATTCTCTAATCCTTGCTGCATCCTTCTATGAATGAAGTACTATTATCCCCATTTTCTAACTGTCCATGTTCTAGGATTGCATCTTTAGCCTTGGCACACATGCAGGCTGTCTCCACAAGTGACTCTGATGGGAATACAGCTTGTCCAGAATTGGGAAACTTTGTTTCTTTCAAAAATGTGCATTTAAGTTTTTGTGGCCAAATCGTTCTGCGAATGTCACAACAGGAAATTTTGATTGCCACCAAACATCAGGTGATTTGAATATAATTTGCAGGAAGTATTTGCAAAGCCCGTGTTGTGTGTGAATTTTGGCACATGCAACAATGTGCTGAGCCATTTCACATAAAATATGCAGCGATGGTGGTATTCTCACAAGCCTAAATAGGCTTAGTGGATTAAATGCTGGCCTGGGATACAGAAGTCCCAAATTCTATTCCCCACACCTGCAAGGGACTAGCCTTAATAATAATTTGCACTCAAATAAGTCTTTACAAAATCTATTATTTATGAAATAGGTTGTTATTTCTTCCATTGGGCAGATTGGGAAACTGACGCTTGTAGAAGTTGATGTGCCCAAGAACACACCACATCTAGCAATGCAGGCAGGGATCCAAAGAAGACTGTACATAGATTTGCCCAAGCTCTTTCTATTTTCAAAGGCAAGAATATAGGCATTTTTGGCAGCTGTGACTGCTGGAATACTCTGGAGAAAAGTAGCTTAAATTACGTAAGATCCTAATCTCCCACTCTGATGCATCCAGCTACAAGGCAGTTGCTTCAGTAAACTATCTGGCCTGATCCACAAGTCAAAGTCTGTCTCCTAAGTACGAAAGCCTTCTGCTGTGGCTTGAGGGTGTCAACATCAAAAATAAATGTTAAAGCTGCAATTTCTGCTTTTCCTCCTCCTGCCCAAGTCACGCTTAGGGACTGAGCACCCTGCTCTATGTGATCTCACCATCACCTCAGGTGGATGGAGCCCCTTCCTCTGCTTGCATAGGGAATTTGTTTTAATGCAGGCCAGCCAATGAGAGAGAACTTTTGTAGTGACATTAGCCCGCAACTAAGAGCTGCAGTTTGGGGAACATCAGCTTACTGCTGACAATCCATACGAAGGTCTGGAAGGCAGAAGATCTCTAATTTTTCGAGAAGTAGTAGTTTTTGGGAAGGGGTAAGGGAATGTCAGCTTGTTTTTGTATGCTGAGAGTGTCAGGCATTTGTACTACTAAAATGGCTACTACACTACTAAATACACAAAGCATTAATCATCAACATCATGACTAACTGATGGGTCAAGGGCCACGGAAGCTTCCCCATAGATAATCTATAGCATCGTCACTATGAAAAGTAGCAGGACACAATACAACGAACATGTCAACATCCTAATTTTAACCCATTTCCATCAGTGCACAATAGCTACCGTATATGCTTCTTGATTCAATTTATCATTCATTACATGTACAGCTCGTGTGCATATATTTAAATAAATAAAAGTTAGGATACTTCAATAATATTAACATCACAAATTATACATTACATAACATCAACAGGCTGAGGGAGATTCTTGTATAGTCTTTTCTTCCTCCCTGCGCATGCATGCACAGCCCCGA